>OU744737.1:44283979-44436113 GCA_916613615.1 Steromphala cineraria
ATCATTGTAGTAATGTTTTATGCTCAACTTGATATCAGTTGAGAGCATCAGGATCATTGTAGTATTGTTTTATGCTCAACTTGATATCAGTTGAGAGCATCGGGATCATTGTAGTAATGTTTTATGCTCAACGAGATATCAGCTGAGAGCATCGGGATCATTGTAGTAATGTTTTATGCACAACGAGATATCAGTTGAGAGCATCAGGATCATTGTAGTAATGTTTTATGCTCAACTTGATATCAGCTGAGAGCATCAGGATCATTGTAGTAATGTTTTATGCTCAACTTGATATCAGTTGAGAGCATCAGGATCATTGTAGTAATGTTTTATGCTCAACTTGATAAGAGTTGAGAGCATCAGGATCATTGTAGTAATGTTTTATGCTCAACTTGACATCAGTTGAGAGCATCAGGATCATTGTAGTAATGTTTTATGCTTAACGAGATATCAGTTGAGAGCATCAGGATCATTGTAGTAATGTTTTATGCTCAACTTGATATCAGTTGAGAGCATCGGGATCATTGTAGTAATGTTTTATGCTCAACGAGATATCAGTTGAGATTATCAGGATCATTGTAGTAATGTTTTATGCTCAACTTGATATCAGCTGAGAGCATCGGGATCATTGTAGTAATGTTTTATGCTCAACTTGATATCAGATGAGAGCATCAGGATCATTGTAGTAATGTTTTATGCTCAACTTGATATCAGTTGAGAGCATCAGGATCATTGTAGTAATGTTTTATGCTCAACTTGATATCAGTTGAGAGTTCCAGGATCATTGTAGTAATGTTTTATGCTCAACTTGATATCAGTTGAGAGCATCAGGATCATTGTAGTAATGTTTTATGCTCAACTTGATATCAGTTGAGAGCATCAGGATCATTGTAGTATTGTTTTATGCTCAACTTGATATCAGTTGAGAGCATCGGGATCATTGTAGTAATGTTTTATGCTCAACTTGATATCAGTTGAGAGCATCGGGATCATTGTAGTAATGTTTTATGCTCTACTTGATATCAGTTGAGAGCATCGGGATTATTGTAGTAATGTTTTATGCTCAACTTGATATCAGTTGAGAGCATCAGGATCATTGTAGTAATGTTTTATGCTCAACTTGATATCAGTTGAGAGCATCAGAATCATTGTAGTAATGTTTTATGCTCAACTTGATATCAGTTGAGAGCATCAGGATCATTGTAGTAATGTTTTATGCTCAACTTGATATCAGTTGAGAGCATCAGGATCATTGTAGTAATGTTTTATGCTCAACTTGATATCAGTTGAGAGCATCAGGATCATTGTAGTAATGTTTTATGCTCAACTTGATATCAGTTGAGAGCATCAGGATCATTGTAGTAATGTTTTATGCTTAACGAGATATCAGTTGAGAGCATCAGGATCATTGTAGTAATGTTTTATGCTCAACTTGATATCAGCTGAGAGCATCAGGATCATTGTAGTAATGTTTTATGCTCAACTTGATATCAGTTGAGAGCATCAGGATCATTGTAGTTATGTTTTATGCTCAACGAGATATCAGTTGAGAGCATCAGGATCATTGTAGTAATGTTTTATGCCCAACGAGATATCAGTTGAGAGCATCAGGATCATTGTAGTAATGTTTTATGCTCAACTTGATATCAGTTGAGAGCATCGGGATCATTGTAGTAATGTTTTATGCTCAACGAGATATCAGTTGAGAGCATCAGGATCATTGTAGTAATGTTTTATGCTCAACTTGATATCAGTTGAGAGCATCAGGATCATTGTAGTAATGTTTTATGCTCAACTTGATATCAGTTGAGAGCATCAGGATCATTGTAGTATTGTTTTATGCTCAACTTGATATCAGTTGAGAGCATCAGGATCATAGTAGTAATGTTTTATGCTTAACGAGATATCAGTTGAGAGCATCAGGATCATTGTAGTAATGTTTTATGCTCAACTTGATATCAGCTGAGAGCATCAGGATCATTGTAGTAATGTTTTATGCTCAACTTGATATCAGTTGAGAGCATCAGGATCATTGTAGTAATGTTTTATGCTCAACTTGATATCAGTTGAGAGCATCAGGATCATTGTAGTAATGTTTTATGCTTAACGAGATATCAGTTGAGAGCATCAGGATCATTGTAGTAATGTTTTATGCTCAACTTGATATCAGCTGAGAGCATCAGGATCATTGTAGTAATGTTTTATGCTCAACTTGATATCAGTTGAGAGCATCAGGATCATTGTAGTAATGTTTTATGCTCAACGAGATATCAGTTGAGATCATCAGGATCATTGTAGTAATGTTTTATGCTCAACTTGATATCAGCTGAGAGCATCAGGATCATTGTAGTAATGTTTTATGCTCAACGAGATATCAGTTGAGCATCAGGATCATTGTAGTAATGCTTTATGCTTAACGAGATATCAGTTGAGAGCATCAGGATCATTGTAGTAATGTTTTATGCTCAACGAGATATCAGCTGAGAGCATCAGGATCATTGTAGTAATGTTTTATGCTCAACGAGATATCAGTTGAGAGCATCGGGATCATTGTAGTAATGTTTTATGCTCAACTTGATATCAGTTGAGCATCAGGATCATTGTAGTAATGTTTTATGCTCAACTTGATATCAGTTGAGAGCATCAGGATCATTGTAGTAATGTTTTATGCTCAACGAGATATCAGTTGAGCATCAGGATCATTGTAGTATTGTTTTATGCTCAACTTGATATCAGCTGAGAGCATCGGGATCATTGAAGTAATGTTTTATGCTCAACTTGATATCGGTTGAGAGCATCGGGATCATTGTAGTATTGTTTTATGCTCAACGAGATATCAGTTGAGCATCAGGATCATTGTAGTAATGTTTTATGCTCAACTTGATATCAGTTGAGAGCATCAGGATCATTGCAGTAATGTTTTATGCTCAACTTGATATCAGTTGAGAGCATCGGGATCATTGTAGTAATGTTTTATGCTCAACTTGATAAGAGTTGAGAGCATCAGGATCATTGTAGTAATGTTTTATGCTCAACGAGATATCAGTTGAGAGCATCAGGATCATTGTAGTAATGTTTTATGCTCAACGAGATATCAGTTGAGAGCATCAGGATCATTGTAGTAATGTTTTATGCTCAACGAGATATCAGTTGAGCATCAGGATTATTGTAGTAATGTTTTATGTTTAAAGAGATATCAGTTGAAAGCATCAGGATCATTGAAGTAATGTTTTATGCTCAACTTGATATCAGTTGAGAGCATCAGGATCATTGTAGTAATGTTTTATGCTCAACTTGATATCAGTTGAAAGCATCAGGATCATTGAAGTAATGTTTTATGCTCAACTTGATATCAGTTGAGAGCATCAGGATCATTGTAGTAATGTTTTATGCTCAACGAGATATCAGTTGAGCATCAGGATCATTGTAGTAATGTTTTATGCTCAACTTGATATCAGTTGAGAGCATCAGGATCATTGTAGTAATGTTTTATGCTCAACTTGATATCAGTTGAGAGCATCAGGATCATTGTAGTATTGTTTTATGCTCAACTTGATATCAGTTGAGAGCATCGGGATCATTGTAGTAATGTTTTATTCTCAACTTGATATCAGTTGAGAGCATCGGGATCATTGTAGTAATGTTTTATGCTCTACTTGATATCAGTTGAGAGCATCGGGATCATTGTAGTATTGTTTTATGCTCAACGAGATATCAGTTGAGAGCATCAGGATCATTGTAGTATTGTTTTATGCTCAACGAGATATCAGTTGAGAGCATCAGGATCATTGTAGTATTGTTTTATGCTCAACGAGATATCAGTTGAGAGCATCAGGATCATTGTAGTATTGTTTTATGCTCAACGAGATATCAGTTGAGAGCATCGGGATCATTGTAGTAATGTTTTATGCTCAACTTGATATCAGTTGAGAGCATCAGGATCATTGTACTAATGTTTTATGCTCAACTTGATATCAGTTGAGAGCATCAGAATCATTGTAGTAATGTTTTATGCTCAACTTGATATCAGTTGAGAGCATCAGGATCATTGTAGTTATGTTTTATGCACAACGAGTTATCAGTTGAGAGCATCAGGATCATTGTAGTAATGTTTTATGCTCAACTTGATATCAGCTGAGAGCATCAGGATCATTGTAGTAATGTTTTATGCTCAACTTGATATCAGTTGAGAGCATCAGGATCATTGTAGTAATGTTTTATGCTCAACTTGATAAGAGTTGAGAGCATCAGGATCATTGTAGTAATGTTTTATGCTCAACTTGACATCAGTTGAGAGCATCAGGATCATTGTAGTAATGTTTTATGCTTAACGAGATATCAGTTGAGAGCATCAGGATCATTGTAGTAATGTTTTATGCTCAACTTGATATCAGTTGAGAGCATCGGGATCATTGTAGTAATGTTTTATGCTCAACGAGATATCAGTTGAGATCATCAGGATCATTGTAGTAATGTTTTATGCTCAACTTGATATCAGCTGAGAGCATCGGGATCATTGTAGTAATGTTTTATGCTCAACTTGATATCAGTTGAGAGCATCAGGATCATTGTAGTAACGTTTTATGCTCAACTTGATATCAGTTGAGAGCATCAGGATCATTGTAGTAATGTTTTATGCTCAACTTGATATCAGTTGAGAGTTCCAGGATCATTGTAGTAATGTTTTATGCTCAACTTGATATCAGTTGAGAGCATCAGGATCATTGTAGTAATGTTTTATGCTCAACTTGATATCAGTTGAGAGCATCAGGATCATTGTAGTATTGTTTTATGCTCAACTTGATATCAGTTGAGAGCATCGGGATCATTGTAGTAATGTTTTATGCTCAACTTGATATCAGTTGAGAGCATCGGGATCATTGTAGTAATGTTTTATGCTCTACTTGATATCAGTTGAGAGCATCGGGATTATTGTAGTAATGTTTTATGCTCAACTTGATATCAGTTGAGAGCATCAGGATCATTGTAGTAATGTTTTATGCTCAACTTGATATCAGTTGAGAGCATCAGAATCATTGTAGTAATGTTTTATGCTCAACTTGATATCAGTTGAGAGCATCAGGATCATTGTAGTAATGTTTTATGCTCAACTTGATATCAGTTGAGAGCATCAGGATCATTGTAGTAATGTTTTATGCTCAACTTGATATCAGTTGAGAGCATCAGGATCATTGTAGTAATGTTTTATGCTCAACTTGATATCAGTTGAGAGCATCAGGATCATTGTAGTAATGTTTTATGCTTAACGAGATATCAGTTGAGAGCATCAGGATCATTGTAGTAATGTTTTATGCTCAACTTGATATCAGCTGAGAGCATCAGGATCATTGTAGTAATGTTTTATGCTCAACTTGATATCAGTTGAGAGCATCAGGATCATTGTAGTTATGTTTTATGCTCAACGAGATATCAGTTGAGAGCATCAGGATCATTGTAGTAATGTTTTATGCCCAACGAGATATCAGTTGAGAGCATCAGGATCATTGTAGTAATGTTTTATGCTCAACTTGATATCAGTTGAGAGCATCGGGATCATTGTAGTAATGTTTTATGCTCAACGAGATATCAGTTGAGAGCATCAGGATCATTGTAGTAATGTTTTATGCTCAACTTGATATCAGTTGAGAGCATCAGGATCATTGTAGTAATGTTTTATGCTCAACTTGATATCAGTTGAGAGCATCAGGATCATTGTAGTAATGTTTTATGCTCAACTTGATATCAGTTGAGAGCATCAGGATCATTGTAGTAATGTTTTATGCTTAACGAGATATCAGTTGAGAGCATCAGGATCATTGTAGTAATGTTTTATGCTCAACTTGATATCAGCTGAGAGCATCAGGATCATTGCAGTAATGTTTTATGCTCAACTTGATATCAGTTGAGAGCATCAGGATCATTGTAGTAATGTTTTATGCTCAACTTGATATCAGTTGAGAGCATCAGGATCATTGTAGTAATGTTTTATGCTAAACGAGATATCAGTTGAGAGCATCAGGATCATTGTAGTAATGTTTTATGCTCAACTTGATATCAGCTGAGAGCATCAGGATCATTGTAGTAATGTTTTATGCTCAACTTGATATCAGTTGAGAGCATCAGGATCATTGTAGTAATGTTTTATGCTCAACGAGATATCAGTTGAGATCATCAGGATCATTGTAGTAATGTTTTATGCTCAACGAGATATCAGTTGAAAGCATCAGGATCATTGTAGTAATGTTTTATGCTCAACTTGATATCAGCTGAGAGCATCAGGATCATTGTAGTAATGTTTTATGCTCAACTTGATATCAGTTGAGAGCATCAGGATCATTGTAGTAATGTTTTATGCTCAACTTGATAAGAGTTGAGAGCATCAGGATCATTGTAGTAATGTTTTATGCTCAACTTGATATCAGTTGAGAGCATCAGGATCATTGTAGTAATGTTTTATGCTTAACGAGATATCAGTTGAGAGCATCAGGATCATTGTAGTAATGTTTTATGCTCAACTTGATATCAGTTGAGAGCATCGGGATCATTGTAGTAATGTTTTATGCTCAACGAGATATCAGTTGAGATCATCAGGATCATTGTAGTAATGTTTTATGCTCAACTTGATATCAGCTGAGAGCATCGGGATCATTGTAGTAATGTTTTATGCTCAACTTGATATCAGTTGAGAGCATCAGGATCATTGTAGTAATGTTTTATGCTCAACTTGATATCAGTTGAGAGCATCAGGATCATTGTAGTAATGTTTTATGCTCAACTTGATATCAGTTGAGAGTTCCAGGATCATTGTAGTAATGTTTTATGCTCAACTTGATATCAGTTGAGAGCATCAGGATCATTGTAGTAATGTTTTATGCTCAACTTGATATCAGTTGAGAGCATCAGGATCATTGTAGTATTGTTTTATGCTCAACTTGATATCAGTTGAGAGCATCGGGATCATTGTAGTAATGTTTTATGCTCTACTTGATATCAGTTGAGAGCATCGGGATCATTGTAGTAATGCTTTATGCTCAACTTGATATCAGTTGAGAGCATCAGGATCATTGTAGTAATGTTTTATGCTCAACTTGATATCAGTTGAGAGCATCAGGATCATTGTAGTATTGTTTTATGCTCAACTTGATATCAGTTGAGAGCATCGGGATCATTGTAGTAATGTTTTATGCTCAACGAGATATCAGCTGAGAGCATCGGGATCATTGTAGTAATGTTTTATGCACAACGAGATATCAGTTGAGAGCATCAGGATCATTGTAGTAATGTTTTATGCTCAACTTGATATCAGTTGAGAGCATCGGGATCATTGTAGTAATGTTTTATGCTCAACGAGATATCAGTTGAGATCATCAGGATCATTGTAGTAATGTTTTATGCTCAACTTGATATCAGCTGAGAGCATCGGGATCATTGTAGTAATGTTTTATGCTCAACTTGATATCAGTTGAGAGCATCAGGATCATTGTAGTAATGTTTTATGCTCAACTTGATATCAGTTGAGAGCATCAGGATCATTGTTGTAATGTTTTATGCTCAACTTGATATCAGTTGAGAGCATCAGGATCATTGTAGTAATGTTTTATGCTCAACTTGATATCAGCTGAAAGCATCGGGATCATTGTAGTAATGTTTTATGCTCAACGAGATATCAGTTGAGAGCATCAGGATCATTGTAGTAATGTTTTATGCTCAACTTGATATCAGTTGAGAGCATCGGGATCATTGTAGTAATGTTTTATGCTCAACGAGATATCAGTTGAGAGCATAAGGATCATTGTAGTAATGTTTTATGCTCAACGAGATATCAGTTGAGAGCATCAGGATCATTGTAGTAATGTTTTATGCTCAACGAGACATCAGCTGAGAGCATCGGGATCATTGTAGTAATGTTTTATGCTCAATGAGATATCAGTTGAGCATCAGGATCATTGTAGTAATGTTTTATGCTCAACGAGATATCAGTTGAGCATCAGGATCATTGTAGTAATGTTTTATGCTCAACGAGATATCAGTTGAGCATCAGGATCATTGTAGTAATGTTTTATGCTCAACGAGATATCAGTTGAGCATCAGGATCATTGTAGTAATGTTTTATGCTCAACGAGACATCAGCTGAGAGCATCGGGATCATTGTAGTAATGTTTTATGCTCAACTTGATATCAGCTGAGAGCATCAGGATCATTGTAGTTATGTTTTATGCTCAACGAGATATCAGTTGAGAGCATCAGGATCATTGTAGTAATGTTTTATGCTCAACGAGATATCAGTTGAGCATCAGGATCATTGTAGTAATGTTTTATGCTCAACTTGATATCAGCTGAGAGCATCAGGATCATTGTAGTAATGTTTTATGCTCAACGAGATATCAGTTGAGCATCAGGATCATTGTAGTAATGCTTTATGCTTAACGAGATATCAGTTGAGAGCATCAGGATCATTGTAGTAATGTTTTATGCTCAACGAGATATCAGTTGAGCATCAGGATCATTGTAGTAATGTTTTATGCTCAACTTGATATCAGCTGAGAGCATCAGGATCATTGTAGTAATGTTTTATGCTCAACGAGATATCAGTTGAGCATCAGGATCATTGTAGTAATGTTTTATGCTCAACTTGATATCATTTGAGCATCAGGATCATTGTAGTAATGTTTTATGCTCAACGAGATATCAGCTGAGAGCATCAGGATCATTGTAGTAATGTTTTATGCTCAACGAGATATCAGTTGAGAGCATCGGGATCATTGTAGTAATGTTTTATGCTCAACTTGATATCAGTTGAGCATCAGGATCATTGTAGTAATGTTTTATGCTCAACTTGATATCAGTTGAGAGCATCAGGATCATTGTAGTAATGTTTTATGCTCAACGAGATATCAGTTGAGCATCAGGATCATTGTAGTATTGTTTTATGCTCAACTTGATATCAGCTGAGAGCATCGGGATCATTGAAGTAATGTTTTATGCTCAACTTGATATCGGTTGAGAGCATCGGGATCATTGTAGTATTGTTTTATGCTCAACGAGATATCAGTTGAGCATCAGGATCATTGTAGTAATGTTTTATGCTCAACTTGATATCAGATGAGAGCATCAGGATCATTGCAGTAATGTTTTATGCTCAACTTGATATCAGTTGAGAGCATCGGGATCATTGTAGTAATGTTTTATGCTCAACTTGATAAGAGTTGAGAGCATCAGGATCATTGTAGTAATGTTTTATGCTCAACGAGATATCAGTTGAGAGCATCAGGATCATTGTAGTAATGTTTTATGCTCAACTTGATATCAGTTGAGAGCATCAGGATCATTGTAGTATTGTTTTATGCTCAACTTGATATCAGTTGAGAGCATCGGGATCATTGTAGTAATGTTTTATGCTCAACTTGATATCAGTTGAGAGCATCGGGATCATTGTAGTAATGTTTTATGCTCTACTTGATATCAGTTGAGAGCATCGGGATCATTGTAGTATTGTTTTATGCTCAACGAGATATCAGTTGAGAGCATCAGGATCATTGTAGTATTGTTTTATGCTCAACGAGATATCAGTTGAGAGCATCAGGATCATTGTAGTATTGTTTTATGCTCAACGAGATATCAGTTGAGAGCATCAGGATCATTGTAGTATTGTTTTATGCTCAACGAGATATCAGTTGAGAGCATCGGGATCATTGTAGTAATGTTTTATGCTCAACTTGATATCAGTTGAGAGCATCAGGATCATTGTACTAATGTTTTATGCTCAACTTGATATCAGTTGAGAGCATCAGAATCATTGTAGTAATGTTTTATGCTCAACTTGATATCAGTTGAGAGCATCAGGATCATTGTAGTTATGTTTTATGCTCAACGAGATATCAGTTGAGAGCATCAGGATCATTGTAGTAATGTTTTATGCCCAACGAGATATCAGTTGAGAGCATCGGGATCATTGTAGTAATGTTTTATGCTCAACGAGATATCAGTTGAGAGCATCAGGATCATTGTAGTAATGTTTTATGCTCAACTTGATATCAGCTGAGAGCATCAGGATCATTGTAGTAATGTTTTATGCTCAACTTGATATCAGTTGAGAGCATCAGGATCATTGTAGTAATGTTTTATGCTCAACTTGATATCAGTTGAGAGCATCAGGATCATTGTAGTAATGTTTTATGCTCAACTTGATAAGAGTTGAGAGCATCAGGATCATTGTAGTAATGTTTTATGCTTAACGAGATATCAGTTGAGAGCACCAGGATCATTGTAGTAATGTTTTATGCTCAACTTGATATCAGTTGAGAGCATCGGGATCATTGTAGTAATGTTTTATGCTCAACGAGATATCAGTTGAGATCATCAGGATCATTGTAGTAATGTTTTATGCTCAACTTGATATCAGCTGAGAGCATCGGGATCATTGTAGTAATGTTTTATGCTCAACTTGATATCAGTTGAGAGCATCAGGATCATTGTAGTAATGTTTTATGCTCAACTTGATATCAGTTGAGAGCATCAGGATCATTGTAGTAATGTTTTATGCTCAACTTGATATCAGTTGAGAGCATCAGGATCATTGTAGTAATGTTTTATGCTTAACGAGATATCAGTTGAGAGCATCAGGATCATTGTAGTAATGTTTTATGATCAACTTGATATCAGCTGAGAGCATCAGGATCATTGTAGTAATGTTTTATGCTCAACTTGATATCAGTTGAGAGCATCAGGATCATTGTAGTTATGTTTTATGCTCAACGAGATATCAGTTGAGAGCATCAGGATCATTGTAGTAATGTTTTATGCCCAACGAGATATCAGTTGAGAGCATCAGGATCATTGTAGTAATGTTTTATGCTCAACTTGATATCAGTTGAGAGCATCGGGATCATTGTAGTAATGTTTTATGCTCAACGAGATATCAGTTGAGAGCATCAGGATCATTGTAGTAATGTTTTATGCTCAACTTGATATCAGTTGAGAGCATCAGGATCATTGTAGTAATGTTTTATGCTCAACTTGATATCAGTTGAGAGCATCAGGATCATTGTAGTAATGTTTTATGCTCAACTTGATATCAGCTGAGAGCATCAGGATCATTGTAGTAATGTTTTATGCTCAACTTGATATCAGTTGAGAGCATCAGGATCATTGTAGTAATGTTTTATGCTCAACTTGATATCAGTTGAGAGCATCAGGATCATTGTAGTAATGTTTTATGCTTAACGAGATATCAGTTGAGAGCATCAGGATCATTGTAGTAATGTTTTATGCTCAACTTGATATCAGCTGAGAGCATCAGGATCATTGTAGTAATGTTTTATGCTCAACTTGATATCAGTTGAGAGCATCAGGATCATTGTAGTAATGTTTTATGCTCAACTTGATATCAGTTGAGAGCATCAGGATCATTGTAGTAATGTTTTATGCTCAACTTGATAAGAGTTGAGAGCATCAGGATCATTGTAGTAATGTTTTATGCTTAACGAGATATCAGTTGAGAGCACCAGGATCATTGTAGTAATGTTTTATGCTCAACTTGATATCAGTTGAGAGCATCGGGATCATTGTAGTAATGTTTTATGCTCAACGAGATATCAGTTGAGATCATCAGGATCATTGTAGTAATGTTTTATGCTTAACGAGATATCAGTTGAGAGCATCAGGATCATTGTAGTAATGTTTTATGATCAACTTGATATCAGCTGAGAGCATCAGGATCATTGTAGTAATGTTTTATGCTCAACTTGATATCAGTTGAGAGCATCAGGATCATTGTAGTTATGTTTTATGCTCAACGAGATATCAGTTGAGAGCATCAGGATCATTGTAGTAATGTTTTATGCCCAACGAGATATCAGTTGAGAGCATCAGGATCATTGTAGTAATGTTTTATGCTCAACTTGATATCAGTTGAGAGCATCGGGATCATTGTAGTAATGTTTTATGCTCAACGAGATATCAGTTGAGAGCATCAGGATCATTGTAGTAATGTTTTATGCTCAACTTGATATCAGTTGAGAGCATCAGGATCATTGTAGTAATGTTTTATGCTCAACTTGATATCAGTTGAGAGCATCAGGATCATTGTAGTAATGTTTTATGCTCAACTTGATATCAGTTGAGAGCATCAGGATCATTGTAGTAATGTTTTATGCTTAACGAGATATCAGTTGAGAGCATCAGGATCATTGTAGTAATGTTTTATGCTCAACTTGATATCAGCTGAGAGCATCAGGATCATTGTAGTAATGTTTTATGCTCAACTTGATATCAGTTGAGAGCATCAGGATCATTGTAGTAATGTTTTATGCTCAACTTGATATCAGTTGAGAGCATCAGGATCATTGTAGTAATGTTTTATGCTTAACGAGATATCAGTTGAGAGCATCAGGATCATTGTAGTAATGTTTTATGCTCAACTTGATATCAGCTGAGAGCATCAGGATCATTGTAGTAATGTTTTATGCTCAACTTGATATCAGTTGAGAGCATCAGGATCATTGTAGTAATGTTTTATGCTCAACTTGATATCAGTTGAGAGCATCAGGATCATTGTAGTAATGTTTTATGCTCAACTTGATAAGAGTTGAGAGCATCAGGATCATTGTAGTAATGTTTTATGCTTAACGAGATATCAGTTGAGAGCACCAGGATCATTGTAGTAATGTTTTATGCTCAACTTGATATCAGTTGAGAGCATCGGGATCATTGTAGTAATGTTTTATGCTCAACGAGATATCAGTTGAGATCATCAGGATCATTGTAGTAATGTTTTATGCTCAACTTGATATCAGCTGAGAGCATCGGGATCATTGTAGTAATGTTTTATGCTCAACTTGATATCAGTTGAGAGCATCAGGATCATTGTAGTAATGTTTTATGCTCAACTTGATATCAGTTGAGAGCATCAGGATCATTGTAGTAATGTTTTATGCTCAACTTGATATCAGTTGAGAGCATCAGGATCATTGTAGTAATGTTTTATGCTTAACGAGATATCAGTTGAGAGCATCAGGATCATTGTAGTAATGTTTTATGCTCAACTTGATATCAGCTGAGAGCATCAGGATCATTGTAGTAATGTTTTATGCTCAACTTGATATCAGTTGAGAGCATCAGGATCATTGTAGTTATGTTTTATGCTCAACGAGATATCAGTTGAGAGCATCAGGATCATTGTAGTAATGTTTTATGCCCAACGAGATATCAGTTGAGAGCATCAGGATCATTGTAGTAATGTTTTATGCTCAACTTGATATCAGTTGAGAGCATCGGGATCATTGTAGTAATGTTTTATGCTCAACGAGATATCAGTTGAGAGCATCAGGATCATTGTAGTAATGTTTTATGCTCAACTTGATATCAGTTGAGAGCATCAGGATCATTGTAGTAATGTTTTATGCTCAACTTGATATCAGTTGAGAGCATCAGGATCATTGTAGTAATGTTTTATGCTCAACTTGATATCAGTTGAGAGCATCAGGATCATTGTAGTAATGTTTTATGCTTAACGAGATATCAGTTGAGAGCATCAGGATCATTGTAGTAATGTTTTATGCTCAACTTGATATCAGCTGAGAGCATCAGGATCATTGTAGTAATGTTTTATGCTCAACTTGATATCAGTTGAGAGCATCAGGATCATTGTAGTAATGTTTTATGCTCAACTTGATATCAGTTGAGAGCATCAGGATCATTGTAGTAATGTTTTATGCTTAACGAGATATCAGTTGAGAGCATCAGGATCATTGTAGTAATGTTTTATGCTCAACTTGATATCAGCTGAGAGCATCAGGATCATTGTAGTAATGTTTTATGCTTAACGAGATATCAGTTGAGAGCATCAGGATCATTGTAGTAATGTTTTATGCTCAACTTGATATCAGCTGAGAGCATCAGGATCATTGTAGTAATGTTTTATGCTCAACTTGATATCAGTTGAGAGCATCAGGATCATTGTAGTTATGTTTTATGCTCAACGAGATATCAGTTGAGAGCATCAGGATCATTGTAGTAATGTTTTATGCCCAACGAGATATCAGTTGAGAGCATCAGGATCATTGTAGTAATGTTTTATGCTCAACTTGATATCAGTTGAGAGCATCGGGATCATTGTAGTAATGTTTTATGCTCAACGAGATATCAGTTGAGAGCATCAGGATCATTGTAGTAATGTTTTATGCTCAACTTGATATCAGTTGAGAGCATCAGGATCATTGTAGTAATGTTTTATGCTCAACTTGATATCAGTTGAGAGCATCAGGATCATTGTAGTAATGTTTTATGCTCAACTTGATATCAGTTGAGAGCATCAGGATCATTGTAGTAATGTTTTATGCTTAACGAGATATCAGTTGAGAGCATCAGGATCATTGTAGTAATGTTTTATGCTCAACTTGATATCAGCTGAGAGCATCAGGATCATTGTAGTAATGTTTTATGCTCAACTTGATATCAGTTGAGAGCATCAGGATCATTGTAGTAATGTTTTATGCTCAACTTGATATCAGTTGAGAGCATCAGGATCATTGTAGTAATGTTTTATGCTTAACGAGATATCAGTTGAGAGCATCAGGATCATTGTAGTAATGTTTTATGCTCAACTTGATATCAGCTGAGAGCATCAGGATCATTGTAGTAATGTTTTATGCTCAACTTGATATCAGTTGAGAGCATCAGGATCATTGTAGTAATGTTTTATGCTCAACGAGATATCAGTTGAGATCATCAGGATCATTGTAGTAATGTTTTATGCTCAACTTGATATCAGCTGAGAGCATCAGGATCATTGTAGTAATGTTTTATGCTCAACGAGATATCAGTTGAGCATCAGGATCATTGTAGTAATGCTTTATGCTTAACGAGATATCAGTTGAGAGCATCAGGATCATTGTAGTAATGTTTTATGCTCAACGAGATATCAGCTGAGAGCATCAGGATCATTGTAGTAATGTTTTATGCTCAACGAGATATCAGTTGAGAGCATCGGGATCATTGTAGTAATGTTTTATGCTCAACTTGATATCAGTTGAGCATCAGGATCATTGTAGTAATGTTTTATGCTCAACTTGATATCAGTTGAGAGCATCAGGATCATTGTAGTAATGTTTTATGCTCAACGAGATATCAGTTGAGCATCAGGATCATTGTAGTATTGTTTTATGCTCAACTTGATATCAGCTGAGAGCATCGGGATCATTGAAGTAATGTTTTATGCTCAACTTGATATCGGTTGAGAGCATCGGGATCATTGTAGTATTGTTTTATGCTCAACGAGATATCAGTTGAGCATCAGGATCATTGTAGTAATGTTTTATGCTCAACTTGATATCAGTTGAGAGCATCAGGATCATTGCAGTAATGTTTTATGCTCAACTTGATATCAGTTGAGAGCATCGGGATCATTGTAGTAATGTTTTATGCTCAACTTGATAAGAGTTGAGAGCATCAGGATCATTGTAGTAATGTTTTATGCTCAACGAGATATCAGTTGAGAGCATCAGGATCATTGTAGTAATGTTTTATGCTCAACGAGATATCAGTTGAGAGCATCAGGATCATTGTAGTAATATTTATGCTCAACGAGATATCAGTTGAGCATCAGGATCATTGTAGTAATGTTTTATGCTCAACGAGATATCAGTTGAAAGCATCAGGATCATTGAAGTAATGTTTTATGCTCAACTTGATATCAGTTGAGAGCATCAGGATCATTGTAGTAATGTTTTATGCTCAACTTGATATCAGTTGAAAGCATCAGGATCATTGAAGTAATGTTTTATGCTCAACTTGATATCAGTTGAGAGCATCAGGATCATTGTAGTAATGTTTTATGCTCAACGAGATATCAGTTGAGCATCAGAATCATTGTAGTAATGTTTTATGCTCAACTTGATATCAGTTGAGAGCATCAGGATCATTGTAGTAATGTTTTATGCTCAACTTGATATCAGTTGAGAGCATCAGGATCATTGTAGTATTGTTTTATGCTCAACTTGATATCAGTTGAGAGCATCGGGATCATTGTAGTAATGTTTTATGCTCAACTTGATATCAGTTGAGAGCATCGGGATCATTGTAGTAATGTTTTATGCTCTACTTGATATCAGTTGAGAGCATCGGGATCATTGTAGTATTGTTTTATGCTCAACGAGATATCAGTTGAGAGCATCAGGATCATTGTAGTATTGTTTTATGCTCAACGAGATATCAGTTGAGAGCATCAGGATCATTGTAGTATTGTTTTATGCTCAACGAGATATCAGTTGAGAGCATCAGGATCATTGTAGTATTGTTTTATGCTCAACGAGATATCAGTTGAGAGCATCGGGATCATTGTAGTAATGTTTTATGCTCAACTTGATATCAGTTGAGAGCATCAGGATCATTGTACTAATGTTTTATGCTCAACTTGATATCAGTTGAGAGCATCAGGATCATTGTAGTAATGTTTTATGCTCAACTTGATATCAGTTGAGAGCATCAGGATCATTGTAGTTATGTTTTATGCACAACGAGATATCAGTTGAGAGCATCAGGATCATTGTAGTAATGTTTTATGCTCAACTTGATATCAGTTGAGAGCATCGGGATCATTGTAGTAATGTTTTATGCTCAACGAGATATCAGTTGAGATCATCAGGATCATTGTAGTAATGTTTTATGCTCAACTTGATATCAGCTGAGAGCATCGGGATCATTGTAGTATTGTTTTATGCTCAACTTGATATCAGTTGAGAGCATCAGGATCATTGTAGTAACGTTTTATGCTCAACTTGATATCAGTTGAGAGCATCAGGATCATTGTAGTAATGTTTTATGCTCAACTTGATATCAGTTGAGAGTTCCAGGATCATTGTACTAATGTTTTATGCTCAACTTGATATCAGTTGAGATCATCAGAATCATTGTAGTAATGTTTTATGCTCAACTTGATATCAGTTGAGAGCATCAGGATCATTGTAGTATTGTTTTATGCTCAACTTGATATCAGTTGAGAGCATCGGGATCATTGTAGTAATGTTTTATGCTCAACTTGATATCAGTTGAGAGCATCGGGATCATTGTAGTAATGTTTTATGCTCTACTTGATATCAGTTGAGAGCATCGGGATTATTGTAGTAATGTTTTATGCTCAACTTGATATCAGTTGAGAGCATCAGGATCATTGTAGTAATGTTTTATGCTCAACTTGATATCAGTTGAGAGCATCAGAATCATTGTAGTAATGTTTTATGCTCAACTTGATATCAGTTGAGAGCATCAGGATCATTGTAGTAATGTTTTATGCTCAACTTGATATCAGTTGAGAGCATCAGGATCATTGTAGTAATGTTTTATGCTCAACTTGATATCAGTTGAGAGCATCAGGATCATTGTAGTAATGTTTTATGCTCAACTTGATATCAGTTGAGAGCATCAGGATCATTGTAGTAATGTTTTATGCTTAACGAGATATCAGTTGAGAGCATCAGGATCATTGTAGTAATGTTTTATGCTCAACTTGATATCAGCTGAGAGCATCAGGATCATTGTAGTAATGTTTTATGCTCAACTTGATATCAGTTGAGAGCATCAGGATCATTGTAGTTATGTTTTATGCTCAACGAGATATCAGTTGAGAGCATCAGGATCATTGTAGTAATGTTTTATGCCCAACGAGATATCAGTTGAGAGCATCAGGATCATTGTAGTAATGTTTTATGCTCAACTTGATATCAGTTGAGAGCATCGGGATCATTGTAGTTATGTTTTATGCTCAACGAGATATCAGTTGAGAGCATCAGGATCATTGTAGTAATGTTTTATGCTCAACTTGATATCAGTTGAGAGCATCAGGATCATTGTAGTAATGTTTTATGCTCAACTTGATATCAGTTGAGAGCATCAGGATCATTGTAGTAATGTTTTATGCTCAACTTGATATCAGTTGAGAGCATCAGGATCATTGTAGTAATGTTTTATGCTTAACGAGATATCAGTTGAGAGCATCAGGATCATTGTAGTAATGTTTTATGCTCAACTTGATATCAGCTGAGAGCATCAGGATCATTGCAGTAATGTTTTATGCTCAACTTGATATCAGTTGAGAGCATCAGGATCATTGTAGTAATGTTTTATGCTCAACTTGATATCAGTTGAGAGCATCAGGATCATTGTAGTAATGTTTTATGCTAAACGAGATATCAGTTGAGAGCATCAGGATCATTGTAGTAATGTTTTATGCTCAACTTGATATCAGCTGAGAGCATCAGGATCATTGTAGTAATGTTTTATGCTCAACTTGATATCAGTTGAGAGCATCAGGATCATTGTAGTAATGTTTTATGCTCAACGAGATATCAGTTGAGATCATCAGGATCATTGTAGTAATGTTTTATGCTCAACGAGATATCAGTTGAAAGCATCAGGATCATTGTAGTAATGTTTTATGCTCAACTTGATATCAGCTGAGAGCATCAGGATCATTGTAGTAATGTTTTATGCTCAACTTGATATCAGTTGAGAGCATCAGGATCATTGTAGTAATGTTTTATGCTCAACTTGATAAGAGTTGAGAGCATCAGGATCATTGTAGTAATGTTTTATGCTCAACTTGATATCAGTTGAGAGCATCAGGATCATTGTAGTAATGTTTTATGCTTAACGAGATATCAGTTGAGAGCATCAGGATCATTGTAGTAATGTTTTATGCTCAACTTGATATCAGTTGAGAGCATCGGGATCATTGTAGTAATGTTTTATGCTCAACGAGATATAAGTTGAGATCATCAGGATCATTGTAGTAATGTTTTATGCTCAACTTGATATCAGCTGAGAGCATCGGGATCATTGTAGTAATGTTTTATGCTCAACTTGATATCAGTTGAGAGCATCAGGATCATTGTAGTAATGTTTTATGCTCAACTTGATATCAGTTGAGAGCATCAGGATCATTGTAGTAATGTTTTATGCTCAACTTGATATCAGTTGAGAGTTCCAGGATCATTGTAGTAATGTTTTATGCTCAACTTGATATCAGTTGAGAGCATCAGGATCATTGTAGTAATGTTTTATGCTCAACTTGATATCAGTTGAGAGCATCAGGATCATTGTAGTATTGTTTTATGCTCAACTTGATATCAGTTGAGAGCATCGGGATCATTGTAGTAATGTTTTATGCTCTACTTGATATCAGTTGAGAGCATCGGGATCATTGTAGTAATGCTTTATGCTCAACTTGATATCAGTTGAGAGCATCAGGATCATTGTAGTAATGTTTTATGCTCAACTTGATATCAGTTGAGAGCATCAGGATCATTGTAGTATTGTTTTATGCTCAACTTGATATCAGTTGAGAGCATCGGGATCATTGTAGTAATGTTTTATGCTCAACGAGATATCAGCTGAGAGCATCGGGATCATTGTAGTAATGTTTTATGCACAACGAGATATCAGTTGAGAGCATCAGGATCATTGTAGTAATGTTTTATGCTCAACTTGATATCAGTTGAGAGCATCGGGATCATTGTAGTAATGTTTTATGCTCAACGAGATATCAGTTGAGATCATCAGGATCATTGTAGTAATGTTTTATGCTCAACTTGATATCAGCTGAGAGCATCGGGATCATTGTAGTAATGTTTTATGCTCAACTTGATATCAGTTGAGCATCAGGATCATTGTAGTAATGCTTTATGCTTAACGAGATATCAGTTGAGAGCATCAGGATCATTGTAGTAATGTTTTATGCTCAACGAGATATCAGCTGAGAGCATCAGGATCATTGTAGTAATGTTTTATGCTCAACGAGATATCAGTTGAGAGCATCGGGATCATTGTAGTAATGTTTTATGCTCAACTTGATATCAGTTGAGCATCAGGATCATTGTAGTAATGTTTTATGCTCAACTTGATATCAGTTGAGAGCATCAGGATCATTGTAGTAATGTTTTATGCTCAACGAGATATCAGTTGAGCATCAGGATCATTGTAGTATTGTTTTATGCTCAACTTGATATCAGCTGAGAGCATCGGGATCATTGAAGTAATGTTTTATGCTCAACTTGATATCGGTTGAGAGCATCGGGATCATTGTAGTATTGTTTTATGCTCAACGAGATATCAGTTGAGCATCAGGATCATTGTAGTAATGTTTTATGCTCAACTTGATATCAGTTGAGAGCATCAGGATCATTGCAGTAATGTTTTATGCTCAACTTGATATCAGTTGAGAGCATCGGGATCATTGTAGTAATGTTTTATGCTCAACTTGATAAGAGTTGAGAGCATCAGGATCATTGTAGTAATGTTTTATGCTCAACGAGATATCAGTTGAGAGCATCAGGATCATTGTAGTAATGTTTTATGCTCAACGAGATATCAGTTGAGAGCATCAGGATCATTGTAGTAATATTTATGCTCAACGAGATATCAGTTGAGCATCAGGATCATTGTAGTAATGTTTTATGCTCAACGAGATATCAGTTGAAAGCATCAGGATCATTGAAGTAATGTTTTATGCTCAACTTGATATCAGTTGAGAGCATCAGGATCATTGTAGTAATGTTTTATGCTCAACTTGATATCAGTTGAAAGCATCAGGATCATTGAAGTAATGTTTTATGCTCAACTTGATATCAGTTGAGAGCATCAGGATCATTGTAGTAATGTTTTATGCTCAACGAGATATCAGTTGAGCATCAGAATCATTGTAGTAATGTTTTATGCTCAACTTGATATCAGTTGAGAGCATCAGGATCATTGTAGTAATGTTTTATGCTCAACTTGATATCAGTTGAGAGCATCAGGATCATTGTAGTATTGTTTTATGCTCAACTTGATATCAGTTGAGAGCATCGGGATCATTGTAGTAATGTTTTATGCTCAACTTGATATCAGTTGAGAGCATCGGGATCATTGTAGTAATGTTTTATGCTCTACTTGATATCAGTTGAGAGCATCGGGATCATTGTAGTATTGTTTTATGCTCAACGAGATATCAGTTGAGAGCATCAGGATCATTGTAGTATTGTTTTATGCTCAACGAGATATCAGTTGAGAGCATCAGGATCATTGTAGTATTGTTTTATGCTCAACGAGATATCAGTTGAGAGCATCAGGATCATTGTAGTATTGTTTTATGCTCAACGAGATATCAGTTGAGAGCATCGGGATCATTGTAGTAATGTTTTATGCTCAACTTGATATCAGTTGAGAGCATCAGGATCATTGTACTAATGTTTTATGCTCAACTTGATATCAGTTGAGAGCATCAGGATCATTGTAGTAATGTTTTATGCTCAACTTGATATCAGTTGAGAGCATCAGGATCATTGTAGTTATGTTTTATGCACAACGAGATATCAGTTGAGAGCATCAGGATCATTGTAGTAATGTTTTATGCTCAACTTGATATCAGTTGAGAGCATCGGGATCATTGTAGTAATGTTTTATGCTCAACGAGATATCAGTTGAGATCATCAGGATCATTGTAGTAATGTTTTATGCTCAACTTGATATCAGCTGAGAGCATCGGGATCATTGTAGTATTGTTTTATGCTCAACTTGATATCAGTTGAGAGCATCAGGATCATTGTAGTAACGTTTTATGCTCAACTTGATATCAGTTGAGAGCATCAGGATCATTGTAGTAATGTTTTATGCTCAACTTGATATCAGTTGAGAGTTCCAGGATCATTGTAGTAATGTTTTATGCTCAACTTGATATCAGTTGAGAGCATCAGGATCATTGTAGTAATGTTTTATGCTCAACTTGATATCAGTTGAGAGCATCGGGATCATTGTAGTATTGTTTTATGCTCAACTTGATATCAGTTGAGAGCATCGGGATCATTGTAGTAATGTTTTATGCTCAACTTGATATCAGTTGAGAGCATCGGGATCATTGTAGTAATGTTTTATGCTCTACTTGATATCAGTTGAGAGCATCGGGATTATTGTAGTAATGTTTTATGCTCAACTTGATATCAGTTGAGAGCATCAGGATCATTGTAGTAATGTTTTATGCTCAACTTGATATCAGTTGAGAGCATCAGAATCATTGTAGTAATGTTTTATGCTCAACTTGATATCAGTTGAGAGCATCAGGATCATTGTAGTAATGTTTTATGCTCAACTTGATATCAGTTGAGAGCATCAGGATCATTGTAGTAATGTTTTATGCTCAACTTGATATCAGTTGAGAGCATCAGGATCATTGTAGTAATGTTTTATGCTCAACTTGATATCAGTTGAGAGCATCAGGATCATTGTAGTAATGTTTTATGCTTAACGAGATATCAGTTGAGAGCATCAGGATCATTGTAGTAATGTTTTATGCTCAACTTGATATCAGCTGAGAGCATCAGGATCATTGTAGTAATGTTTTATGCTCAACTTGATATCAGTTGAGAGCATCAGGATCATTGTAGTTATGTTTTATGCTCAACGAGATATCAGTTGAGAGCATCAGGATCATTGTAGTAATGTTTTATGCCCAACGAGATATCAGTTGAGAGCATCAGGATCATTGTAGTAATGTTTTATGCTCAACTTGATATCAGTTGAGAGCATCGGGATCATTGTAGTAATGTTTTATGCTCAACGAGATATCAGTTGAGAGCATCAGGATCATTGTAGTAATGTTTTATGCTCAACTTGATATCAGTTGAGAGCATCAGGATCATTGTAGTAATGTTTTATGCTCAACTTGATATCAGTTGAGAGCATCAGGATCATTGTAGTAATGTTTTATGCTCAACTTGATATCAGTTGAGAGCATCAGGATCATTGTAGTAATGTTTTATGCTTAACGAGATATCAGTTGAGAGCATCAGGATCATTGTAGTAATGTTTTATGCTCAACTTGATATCAGCTGAGAGCATCAGGATCATTGCAGTAATGTTTTATGCTCAACTTGATATCAGTTGAGAGCATCAGGATCATTGTAGTAATGTTTTATGCTCAACTTGATATCAGTTGAGAGCATCAGGATCATTGTAGTAATGTTTTATGCTAAACGAGATATCAGTTGAGAGCATCAGGATCATTGTAGTAATGTTTTATGCTCAACTTGATATCAGCTGAGAGCATCAGGATCATTGTAGTAATGTTTTATGCTCAACTTGATATCAGTTGAGAGCATCAGGATCATTGTAGTAATGTTTTATGCTCAACGAGATATCAGTTGAGATCATCAGGATCATTGTAGTAATGTTTTATGCTCAACGAGATATCAGTTGAAAGCATCAGGATCATTGTAGTAATGTTTTATGCTCAACTTGATATCAGCTGAGAGCATCAGGATCATTGTAGTAATGTTTTATGCTCAACTTGATATCAGTTGAGAGCATCAGGATCATTGTAGTAATGTTTTATGCTCAACTTGATAAGAGTTGAGAGCATCAGGATCATTGTAGTAATGTTTTATGCTCAACTTGATATCAGTTGAGAGCATCAGGATCATTGTAGTAATGTTTTATGCTTAACGAGATATCAGTTGAGAGCATCAGGATCATTGTAGTAATGTTTTATGCTCAACTTGATATCAGTTGAGAGCATCGGGATCATTGTAGTAATGTTTTATGCTCAACGAGATATAAGTTGAGATCATCAGGATCATTGTAGTAATGTTTTATGCTCAACTTGATATCAGCTGAGAGCATCGGGATCATTGTAGTAATGTTTTATGCTCAACTTGATATCAGTTGAGAGCATCAGGATCATTGTAGTAATGTTTTATGCTCAACTTGATATCAGTTGAGAGCATCAGGATCATTGTAGTAATGTTTTATGCTCAACTTGATATCAGTTGAGAGTTCCAGGATCATTGTAGTAATGTTTTATGCTCAACTTGATATCAGTTGAGAGCATCAGGATCATTGTAGTAATGTTTTATGCTCAACTTGATATCAGTTGAGAGCATCAGGATCATTGTAGTATTGTTTTATGCTCAACTTGATATCAGTTGAGAGCATCGGGATCATTGTAGTAATGTTTTATGCTCTACTTGATATCAGTTGAGAGCATCGGGATCATTGTAGTAATGCTTTATGCTCAACTTGATATCAGTTGAGAGCATCAGGATCATTGTAGTAATGTTTTATGCTCAACTTGATATCAGTTGAGAGCATCAGGATCATTGTAGTATTGTTTTATGCTCAACTTGATATCAGTTGAGAGCATCGGGATCATTGTAGTAATGTTTTATGCTCAACGAGATATCAGCTGAGAGCATCGGGATCATTGTAGTAATGTTTTATGCACAACGAGATATCAGTTGAGAGCATCAGGATCATTGTAGTAATGTTTTATGCTCAACTTGATATCAGTTGAGAGCATCGGGATCATTGTAGTAATGTTTTATGCTCAACGAGATATCAGTTGAGATCATCAGGATCATTGTAGTAATGTTTTATGCTCAACTTGATATCAGCTGAGAGCATCGGGATCATTGTAGTAATGTTTTATGCTCAACTTGATATCAGTTGAGAGCATCAGGATCATTGTAGTAATGTTTTATGCTCAACTTGATATCAGTTGAGAGCATCAGGATCATTGTTGTAATGTTTTATGCTCAACTTGATATCAGTTGAGAGCATCAGGATCATTGTAGTAATGTTTTATGCTCAACTTGATATCAGCTGAAAGCATCGGGATCATTGTAGTAATGTTTTATGCTCAACGAGATATCAGTTGAGAGCATCAGGATCATTGTAGTAATGTTTTATGCTCAACTTGATATCAGTTGAGAGCATCGGGATCATTGTAGTAATGTTTTATGCTCAACGAGATATCAGTTGAGAGCATAAGGATCATTGTAGTAATGTTTTATGCTCAACGAGATATCAGTTGAGAGCATCAGGATCATTGTAGTAATGTTTTATGCTCAACTTGATATCAGTTGAGAGCATCGGGATCATTGTAGTAATGTTTTATGCTCAACGAGATATCAGTTGAGATCATCAGGATCATTGTAGTAATGTTTTATGCTCAACTTGATATCAGCTGAGAGCATCGGGATCATTGTAGTAATGTTTTATGCTCAACTTGATATCAGTTGAGAGCATCAGGATCATTGTAGTAATGTTTTATGCTCAACTTGATATCAGTTGAGAGCATCAGGATCATTGTTGTAATGTTTTATGCTCAACTTGATATCAGTTGAGAGCATCAGGATCATTGTAGTAATGTTTTATGCTCAACTTGATATCAGCTGAAAGCATCGGGATCATTGTAGTAATGTTTTATGCTCAACGAGATATCAGTTGAGAGCATCAGGATCATTGTAGTAATGTTTTATGCTCAACTTGATATCAGTTGAGAGCATCGGGATCATTGTAGTAATGTTTTATGCTCAACGAGATATCAGTTGAGAGCATAAGGATCATTGTAGTAATGTTTTATGCTCAACGAGATATCAGTTGAGAGCATCAGGATCATTGTAGTAATGTTTTATGCTCAACGAGACATCAGCTGAGAGCATCGGGATCATTGTAGTAATGTTTTATGCTCAACGAGATATCAGTTGAGCATCAGGATCATTGTAGTAATGTTTTATGCTCAACGAGATATCAGTTGAGCATCAGGATCATTGTAGTAATGTTTTATGCTCAACGAGATATCAGTTGAGCATCAGGATCATTGTAGTAATGTTTTATGCTCAACGAGATATCAGTTGAGCATCAGGATCATTGTAGTAATGTTTTATGCTCAACGAGACATCAGCTGAGAGCATCGGGATCATTGTAGTAATGTTTTATGCTCAACTTGATATCAGCTGAGAGCATCAGGATCATTGTAGTTATGTTTTATGCTCAACGAGATATCAGTTGAGAGCATCAGGATCATTGTAGTAATGTTTTATGCTCAACGAGATATCAGTTGAGCATCAGGATCATTGTAGTAATGTTTTATGCTCAACTTGATATCAGCTGAGAGCATCAGGATCATTGTAGTAATGTTTTATGCTCAACGAGATATCAGTTGAGCATCAGGATCATTGTAGTAATGCTTTATGCTTAACGAGATATCAGTTGAGAGCATCAGGATCATTGTAGTAATGTTTTATGCTCAACGAGATATCAGTTGAGCATCAGGATCATTGTAGTAATGTTTTATGCTCAACTTGATATCAGCTGAGAGCATCAGGATCATTGTAGTAATGTTTTATGCTCAACGAGATATCAGTTGAGCATCAGGATCATTGTAGTAATGTTTTATGCTCAACTTGATATCATTTGAGCATCAGGATCATTGTAGTAATGTTTTATGCTCAACGAGATATCAGCTGAGAGCATCAAGATCATTGTAGTAATGTTTTATGCTCAACGAGATATCAGTTGAGAGCATCGGGATCATTGTAGTAATGTTTTATGCTCAACTTGATATCAGTTGAGCATCAGGATCATTGTAGTAATGTTTTATGCTCAACTTGATATCAGTTGAGAGCATCAGGATCATTGTAGTAATGTTTTATGCTCAACGAGATATCAGTTGAGCATCAGGATCATTGTAGTATTGTTTTATGCTCAACTTGATATCAGCTGAGAGCATCGGGATCATTGAAGTAATGTTTTATGCTCAACTTGATATCGGTTGAGAGCATCGGGATCATTGTAGTATTGTTTTATGCTCAACGAGATATCAGTTGAGCATCAGGATCATTGTAGTAATGTTTTATGCTCAACTTGATATCAGATGAGAGCATCAGGATCATTGCAGTAATGTTTTATGCTCAACTTGATATCAGTTGAGAGCATCGGGATCATTGTAGTAATGTTTTATGCTCAACTTGATAAGAGTTGAGAGCATCAGGATCATTGTAGTAATGTTTTATGCTCAACGAGATATCAGTTGAGAGCATCAGGATCATTGTAGTAATGTTTTATGCTCAACGAGATATCAGTTGAGAGCATCAGGATCATTGTAGTAATGTTTTATGCTCAACGAGATATCAGTTGAGCATCAGGATCATTGTAGTAATGTTTTATGCTCAACGAGATATCAGTTGAAAGCATCAGGATCATTGAAGTAATGTTTTATGCTCAACTTGATATCAGTTGAGAGCATCAGGATCATTGTAGTAATGTTTTATGCTCAACTTGATATCAGTTGAAAGCATCAGGATCATTGAAGTAATGTTTTATGCTCAACTTGATATCAGTTGAGAGCATCAGGATCATTGTAGTAATGTTTTTATGCTCAACGAGATATCAGTTGAGCATCAGGATCATTGTAGTAATGTTTTATGCTCAACTTGATATCAGTTGAGAGCATCAGGATCATTGTAGTAATGTTTTATGCTTAACTTGATATCAGTTGAGAGCATCAGGATCATTGTAGTATTGTTTTATGCTCAACTTGATATCAGTTGAGAGCATCGGGATCATTGTAGTAATGTTTTATGCTCAACTTGATATCAGTTGAGAGCATCGGGATCATTGTAGTAATGTTTTGTGCTCTACTTGATATCAGTTGAGAGCATCGGGATCATTGTAGTATTGTTTTATGCTCAACGAGATATCAGTTGAGAGCATCAGGATCATTGTAGTATTGTTTTATGCTCAACGAGATATCAGTTGAGAGCATCAGGATCATTGTAGTATTGTTTTATGCTCAACGAGATATCAGTTGAGAGCATCAGGATCATTGTAGTATTGTTTTATGCTCAACGAGATATCAGTTGAGAGCATCGGGATCATTGTAGTAATGTTTTATGCTCAACTTGATATCAGTTGAGAGCATCAGGATCATTGTACTAATGTTTTATGCTCAACTTGATATCAGTTGAGAGCATCAGAATCATTGTAGTAATGTTTTATGCTCAACTTGATATCAGTTGAGAGCATCAGGATCATTGTAGTTATGTTTTATGCTCAACGAGATATCAGTTGAGAGCATCAGGATCATTGTAGTAATGTTTTATGCCCAACGAGATATCAGTTGAGAGCATCGGGATCATTGTAGTAATGTTTTATGCTCAACGAGATATCAGTTGAGAGCATCAGGATCATTGTAGTAATGTTTTATGCTCAACTTGATATCAGCTGAGAGCATCAGGATCATTGTAGTAATGTTTTATGCTCAACTTGATATCAGTTGAGAGCATCAGGATCATTGTAGTAATGTTTTATGCTCAACTTGATATCAGTTGAGAGCATCAGGATCATTGTAGTAATGTTTTATGCTCAACTTGATAAGAGTTGAGAGCATCAGGATCATTGTAGTAATGTTTTATGCTCAACGAGATATCAGTTGAGAGCACCAGGATCATTGTAGTAATGTTTTATGCTCAACTTGATATCAGTTGAGAGCATCGGGATCATTGTAGTAATGTTTTATGCTCAACTTGATATCAGTTGAGATCATCAGGATCATTGTAGTAATGTTTTATGCTCAACTTGATATCAGTTGAGAGCATCGGGATCATTGTAGTAATGTTTTATGCTCAACTTGATATCAGTTGAGAGCATCAGGATCATTGTACTAATGTTTTATGCTCAACTTGATATCAGTTGAGAGCATCAGAATCATTGTAGTAATGTTTTATGCTCAACTTGATATCAGTTGAGAGCATCAGGATCATTGTAGTTATGTTTTATGCTCAACGAGATATCAGTTGAGAGCATCAGGATCATTGTAGTAATGTTTTATGCTCAACGAGATATCAGTTGAGAGCATCAGGATCATTGTAGTAATGTTTTATGCTCAACTTGATATCAGTTGAGAGCATCGGGATCATTGTAGTAATGTTTTATGCTCAACGAGATATCAGTTGAGAGCATCAGGATCATTGTAGTAATGTTTTATGCTCAACTTGATATCAGTTGAGAGCATCAGGATCATTGTAGTAATGTTTTATGCTCAACTTGATATCAGTTGAGAGCATCAGGATCATTGTAGTAATGTTTTATGCTCAACTTGATATCAGTTGAGAGCATCAGGATCATTGTAGTAATGTTTTATGCTTAACGAGATATCAGTTGAGAGCATCAGGATCATTGTAGTAATGTTTTATGCTCAACTTGATATCAGCTGAGAGCATCAGGATCATTGTAGTAATGTTTTCTGCTCAACTTGATATCAGTTGAGAGCATCAGGATCATTGTAGTTATGTTTTATGCTCAACGAGATATCAGTTGAGAGCATCAGGATCATTGTAGTAATGTTTTATGCCCAACGAGATATCAGTTGAGAGCATCAGGATCATTGTAGTAATGTTTTATGCTCAACTTGATATCAGTTGAGAGCATCGGGATCATTGTAGTAATGTTTTATGCTCAACGAGATATCAGTTGAGAGCATCAGGATCATTGTAGTAATGTTTTATGCTCAACTTGATATCAGTTGAGAGCATCAGGATCATTGTAGTAATGTTTTATGCTCAACTTGATATCAGTTGAGAGCATCAGGATCATTGTAGTAATGTTTTATGCTCAACTTGATATCAGTTGAGAGCATCAGGATCATTGTAGTAATGTTTTATGCTTAACGAGATATCAGTTGAGAGCATCAGGATCATTGTAGTAATGTTTTATGCTCAACTTGATATCAGCTGAGAGCATCAGGATCATTGTAGTAATGTTTTATGCTCAACTTGATATCAGTTGAGAGCATCAGGATCATTGTAGTAATGTTTTATGCTCAACTTGATATCAGTTGAGAGCATCAGGATCATTGTAGTAATGTTTTATGCTTAACGAGATATCAGTTGAGAGCATCAGGATCATTGTAGTAATGTTTTATGCTCAACTTGATATCAGCTGAGAGCATCAGGATCATTGTAGTAATGTTTTATGCTCAACTTGATATCAGTTGAGAGCATCAGGATCATTGTAGTAATGTTTTATGCTCAACGAGATATCAGTTGAGATCATCAGGATCATTGTAGTAATGTTTTATGCTCAACGAGATATCAGTTGAAAGCATCAGGATCATTGTAGTAATGTTTTATGCTCAACTTGATATCAGCTGAGAGCATCAGGATCATTGTAGTAATGTTTTATGCTCAACTTGATATCAGTTGAGAGCATCAGGATCATTGTAGTAATGTTTTATGCTCAACTTGATAAGAGTTGAGAGCATCATGATCATTGTAGTAATGTTTTATGCTCAACTTGATATCAGTTGAGAGCATCAGGATCATTGTAGTAATGTTTTATGCTTAACGAGATATCAGTTGAGAGCATCAGGATCATTGTAGTAATGTTTTATGCTCAACTTGATATCAGTTGAGAGCATCGGGATCATTGTAGTAATGTTTTATGCTCAACGAGATATCAGTTGAGATCATCAGGATCATTGTAGTAATGTTTTATGCTCAACTTGATATCAGCTGAGAGCATCGGGATCATTGTAGTAATGTTTTATGCTCAACTTGATATCAGTTGAGAGCATCAGGATCATTGTAGTAATGTTTTATGCTCAACTTGATATCAGTTGAGAGCATCAGGATCATTGTAGTAATGTTTTATGCTCAACTTGATATCAGTTGAGAGTTCCAGGATCATTGTAGTAATGTTTTATGCTCAACTTGATATCAGTTGAGAGCATCAGGATCATTGTAGTAATGTTTTATGCTCAACTTGATATCAGTTGAGAGCATCAGGATCATTGTAGTATTGTTTTATGCTCAACTTGATATCAGTTGAGAGCATCGGGATCATTGTAGTAATGTTTTATGCTCTACTTGATATCAGTTGAGAGCATCGGGATCATTGTAGTAATGTTTTATGCTCAACTTGATATCAGTTGAGAGCATCAGGATCATTGTAGTAATGTTTTATGCTCAACTTGATATCAGTTGAGAGCATCAGGATCATTGTAGTATTGTTTTATGCTCAACTTGATATCAGTTGAGAGCATCGGGATCATTGTAGTAATGTTTTATGCTCAACGAGATATCAGCTGAGAGCATCGGGATCATTGTAGTAATGTTTTATGCACAACGAGATATCAGTTGAGAGCATCAGGATCATTGTAGTAATGTTTTATGCTCAACTTGATATCAGCTGAGAGCATCAGGATCATTGTAGTAATGTTTTATGCTCAACTTGATATCAGTTGAGAGCATCAGGATCATTGTAGTAATGTTTTATGCTCAACTTGATAAGAGTTGAGAGCATCAGGATCATTGTAGTAATGTTTTATGCTCAACTTGATATTAGTTGAGAGCATCAGGATCATTGTAGTAATGTTTTATGCTTAACGAGATATCAGTTGAGAGCATCAGGATCATTGTAGTAATGTTTTATGCTCAACTTGATATCAGTTGAGAGCATCGGGATCATTGTAGTAATGTTTTATGCTCAACGAGATATCAGTTGAGATCATCAGGATCATTGTAGTAATGTTTTATGCTCAACTTGATATCAGCTGAGAGCATCGGGATCATTGTAGTAATGTTTTATGCTCAACTTGATATCAGTTGAGAGCATCGGGATCATTGTAGTAATGTTTTATGCTCAACTTGATATCAGTTGAGAGCATCAGGATCATTGTAGTAATGTTTTATGCTCAACTTGATATCAGTTGAGAGTTCCAGGATCATTGTAGTAATGTTTTATGCTCAACTTGATATCAGTTGAGAGCATCAGGATCATTGTAGTAATGTTTTATGCTCAACTTGATATCAGTTGAGAGCATCAGGATCATTGTAGTATTGTTTTATGCTCAACTTGATATCAGTTGAGAGCATCGGGATCATTGTAGTAATGTTTTATGCTCAACTTGATATCAGTTGAGAGCATCGGGATCATTGTAGTAATGTTTTATGCTCTACTTGATATCAGTTGAGAGCATCGGGATCATTGTAGTAATGTTTTATGCTCAACTTGATATCAGTTGAGAGCATCGGGATCATTGTAGTAATGTTTTATGCTCAACTTGATATCAGTTGAGAGCATCAGGATCATTGTACTAATGTTTTATGCTCAACTTGATATCAGTTGAGAGCATCAGAATCATTGTAGTAATGTTTTATGCTCAACTTGATATCAGTTGAGAGCATCGGGATCATTGTAGTAATGTTTTATGCTCAACTTGATATCAGTTGAGAGCATCAGGATCATTGTACTAATGTTTTATGCTCAACTTGATATCAGTTGAGAGCATCAGAATCATTGTAGTAATGTTTTATGCTCAACTTGATATCAGTTGAGAGCATCAGGATCATTGTAGTTATGTTTTATGCTCAACGAGATATCAGTTGAGAGCATCAGGATCATTGTAGTAATGTTTTATGCACAACGAGATATCAGTTGAGAGCATCAGGATCATTGTAGTAATGTTTTATGCTCAACTTGATATCAGTTGAGAGCATCGGGATCATTGTAGTAATGTTTTATGCTCAACGAGATATCAGTTGAGAGCATCAGGATCATTGTAGTAATGTTTTATGCTCAACTTGATATCAGTTGAGAGCATCAGGATCATTGTAGTAATGTTTTATGCTCAACTTGATATCAGCTGAGAGCATCGGGATCATTGTAGTAATGTTTTATGCTCAACGAGATATCAGTTGAGAGCATCAGGATCATTGTAGTAATGTTTTATGCTCAACGAGATATCAGTTGAGAGCATCAGGATCATTGTAGTAATGTTTTATGCTTAACGAGATATCAGTTGAGAGCATCAGGATCATTGTAGTAATGTTTTATGCTCAACTTGATATCAGCTGAGAGCATCAGGATCATTGTAGTAATGTTTTATGCTCAACTTGATATCAGTTGAGAGCATCAGGATCATTGTAGTAATGTTTTATGCTCAACGAGATATCAGTTGAGAGCATCAGGATCATTGAAGTAATGTTTTATGCCCAACGAGATATCAGTTGAGAGCATCAGGATCATTGTAGTAATGTTTTATGCTCAACTTGATATCAGTTGAGAGCATCGGGATCATTGTAGTAATGTTTTATGCTCAACGAGATATCAGTTGAGAGCATCAGGATCATTGTAGTAATGTTTTATGCTCAACTTGATATCAGTTGAGAGCATCAGGATCATTGTAGTAATGTTTTATGCTCAACTTGATATCAGTTGAGAGCATCAGGATCATTGTAGTAATGTTTTATGCTCAACTTGATATCAGTTGAGAGTTCCAGGATCATTGTAGTAATGTTTTATGCTCAACTTGATATCAGTTGAGAGCATCAGGATCATTGTAGTAATGTTTTATGCTCAACTTGATATCAGTTGAGAGCATCAGGATCATTGTAGTATTGTTTTATGCTCAACTTGATATCAGTTGAGAGCATCGGGATCATTGTAGTAATGTTTTATGCTCAACTTGATATCAGTTGAGAGCATCGGGATCATTGTAGTAATGTTTTATGCTCTACTTGATATCAGTTGAGAGCATCGGGATCATTGTAGTAATGTTTTATGCTCAACTTGATATCAGTTGAGAGCATCAGGATCATTGTACTAATGTTTTATGCTCAACTTGATATCAGTTGAGAGCATCAGAATCATTGTAGTAATGTTTTATGCTCAACTTGATATCAGTTGAGAGCATCAGGATCATTGTAGTTATGTTTTATGCTCAACGACATATCAGTTGACCATCAGGATCATTGTAGTAATGTTTTATGCCCAACGAGATATCAGTTGAGACCATCAGGATCATTGTAGTAATGTTTTATGCTCAGCTTGATATCAGTTGAGAGCATCGGGATCATTGTAGTAATGTTTTATGCTCAACGAGATATCAGTTGAGAGCATCGGGATCATTGTAGTAATGTTTTATGCTCAACTTGATATCAGTTGAGAGCATCAGGATCATTGTAGTATTGTTTTATGCTCAACTTGATAAGAGTTGAGAGCATCGGGATCATTGTAGTAATGTTTTATACTCAACGAGATATCAGTTGAACATCAGGATCATTGTAGTAATGTTTTATGCTCAACTTGATATCAGTTGAGCATCAGGATCATTGTAGTAATGTTTTATGCTCAACGAGATATCAGTTGAGAGCATCAGGATCATTGTAGTAATGTTTTATGCTCAACGAGATATCAGTTGAGAGCATCGGGATCATTGTAGTAATGTTTTATGCTCAACTTGATATCAGTTGAGCATCAGGATCATTGTAGTAATGTTTTATGCTCAACTTGATATCAGTTGAGAGCATCAGGATCATTGTAGTAATGTTTTATGCTCAACGAGATATCAGTTGAGCATCAGGATCATTGTAGTAATGTTTTATGCTCAACTTGATATCAGCTGAGAGCATCGGGATCATTGAAGTAATGTTTTATGCTCAACTTGATATCGGTTGAGAGCATCGGGATCATTGTAGTATTGTTTTATGCTCAACGAGATATCAGTTGAGCATCAGGATCATTGTAGTAATGTTTTATGCTCAACTTGATATCAGCTGAGAGCATCAGGATCATTGCAGTAATGTTTTATGCTCAACTTGATATCAGTTGAGAGCATCGGGATCATTGTAGTAATGTTTAATGCTCAACTTGATAAGAGTTGAGAGCATCAGGATCATTGTAGTAATGTTTTATGCTCAACGAGATATCAGTTGAGAGCATCAGGATCATTGTAGTAATGTTTTATGCTCAACGAGATATCAGTTGAGAGCATCCGGATCATTGTAGTAATGTTTTATGCTCAACGAGATATCAGTTGAGCATCAGGATCATTGTAGTAATGTTTTGTGCTCAACGAGATATCAGTTGAAAGCATCAGGATCATTGAAGTAATGTTTTATGCTCAACTTGATATCAGTTGAGAGCATCAGGATCATTGTAGTAATGTTTAATGCTCAACTTGATATCAGTTGAAAGCATCAGGATCATTGAAGTAATGTTTTATGCTCAACGAGATATCAGTTGAGCATCAGGATCATTGTAGTAATGTTTTATGCTCAACTTGATATCAGTTGAGAGCATCAGGATCATTGTAGTAATGTTTTATGCTCAACTTGATATCAGTTGAGAGCATCAGGATCATTGTAGTATTGTTTTATGCTCAACTTGATATCAGTTGAGAGCATCGGGATCATTGTAGTAATGTTTTATGCTCAACTTGATATCAGTTGAGAGCATCGGGATCATTGTAGTAATGTTTTATGCTCAACTTGATATCAGTTGAGAGCATCGGGATCATTGTAGTATTGTTTTATGCTCAACGAGATATCAGTTGAGAGCATCAGGATCATTGTAGTATTGTTTTATGCTCAACGAGATATCAGTTGAGAGCATCAGGATCATTGTAGTATTGTTTTATGCTCAACGAGATATCAGTTGAGAGCATCGGGATCATTGTAGTAATGTTTTATGCTCAACTTGATATCAGTTGAGAGCATCAGGATCATTGTACTATTGTTTTATGCTCAACTTGATATCAGTTGAGAGCATCAGAATCATTGTAGTAATGTTTTATGCTCAACTTGATATCAGTTGAGAGCATCAGGATCATTGTAGTTATGTTTTATGCTCAACGAGATATCAGTTGAGAGCATCAGAATCATTGTAGTAATGTTTTATGCCCAACGAGATATCAGTTGAGAGCATCAGGATCATTGTAGTAATGTTTTATGCTCAACGAGATATCAGTTGAGCATCAGGATCATTGTAGTAATGTTTTATGCTCAACTTGATATCAGTTGAGAGCATCAGGATCATTGTAGTAATGTTTTATGCTCAACTTGATATCAGTTGAGAGCATCAGGATCATTGTAGTATTGTTTTATGCTCAACTTGATATCAGTTGAGAGCATCGGGATCATTGTAGTAATGTTTTATGCTCAACTTGATATCAGTTGAGAGCATCGGGATCATTGTAGTAATGTTTTATGCTCTACTTGATATCAGTTGAGAGCATCGGGATCATTGTAGTATTGTTTTATGCTCAACGAGATATCAGTTGAGAGCATCAGGATCATTGTAGTATTGTTTTATGCTCAACGAGATATCAGTTGAGAGCATCAGGATCATTGTAGTATTGTTTTATGCTCAACGAGATATCAGTTGAGAGCATCGGGATCATTGTAGTAATGTTTTATGCTCAACTTGATATCAGTTGAGAGCATCAGGATCATTGTAGTATTGTTTTATGCTCAACTTGATATCAGTTGAGAGCATCAGAATCATTGTAGTAATGTTTTATGCTCAACTTGATATCAGTTGAGAGCATCAGGATCATTGTAGTTATGTTTTATGCTCAACGAGATATCAGTTGAGAGCATCAGGATCATTGTAGTAATGTTTTATGCTCAACTTGATATCAGTTGAGAGTTCCAGGATCATTGTAGTAATGTTTTATGCTCAACTTGATATCAGTTGAGAGCATCAGGATCATTGTAGTAATGTTTTATGCTCAACTTGATATCAGTTGAGAGCATCAGGATCATTGTAGTATTGTTTTATGCTCAACTTGATATCAGTTGAGAGCATCGGGATCATTGTAGTAATGTTTTATGCTCTACTTGATATCAGTTGAGAGCATCGGGATCATTGTAGTAATGTTTTATGCTCAACTTGATATCAGTTGAGAGCATCAGGATCATTGTAGTAATGTTTTATGCTCAACTTGATATCAGTTGAGAGCATCAGGATCATTGTAGTATTGTTTTATGCTCAACTTGATATCAGTTGAGAGCATCGGGATCATTGTAGTAATGTTTTATGCTCAACTTGATATCAGCTGAGAGCATCAGGATCATTGTAGTAATGTTTTATGCTTAACGAGATATCAGCTGAGAGCATCAGGATCATTGTAGTAATGTTTTATGCTTAACGAGATATCAGCTGAGAGCATCAGGATCATTGTAGTAATGTTTTATGCTCAACTTGATATCAGTTGAGAGCATCGGGATCATTGTAGTAATGTTTTATGCTCAACGAGATATCAGCTGAGAGCATCGGGATCATTGTAGTAATGTTTTATGCTCAACGAGATATCAGTTGAGAGCATCAGGATCATTGTAGTAATGTTTTATGCTCAACTTGATATCAGTTGAGAGCATCAGGATCATTGTAGTAATGTTTTATGCTTAACGAGATATCAGTTGAGAGCATCAGGATCATTGTAGTAATGTTTTATGCTCAACTTGATATCAGCTGAGAGCATCAGGATCATTGTAGTAATGTTTTATGCTCAACTTGATATCAGTTGAGAGCATCAGGATCATTGTAGTTATGTTTCATGCTCAACGAGATATCAGTTGAGAGCATCAGGATCATTGTAGTAATGTTTTATGCCCAACGAGATATCAGTTGAGAGCATCAGGATCATTGTAGTAATGTTTTATGCTCAACTTGATATCAGTTGAGAGCATCGGGATCATTGTAGTAATGTTTTATGCTCAACGAGATATCAGTTGAGAGCATCAGGATCATTGTAGTAATGTTTTATGCTCAACTTGATATCAGTTGAGAGCATCAGGATCATTGTAGTAATGTTTTATGCTCAACTTGATATCAGTTGAGAGCATCAGGATCATTGTAGTATTGTTTTATGCTCAACTTGATATCAGTTGAGAGCATCGGGATCATTGTAGTAATGTTTTATGCTCTACTTGATATCAGTTGAGAGCATCGGGATCATTGTAGTAATGTTTTATGCTCAACTTGATATCAGTTGAGAGCATCAGGATCATTGTAGTAATGTTTTATGCTCAACTTGATATCAGTTGAGAGCATCAGGATCATTGTAGTATTGTTTTATGCTCAACTTGATATCAGTTGAGAGCATCGGGATCATTGTAGTAATGTTTTATGCTCAACTTGATATCAGCTGAGAGCATCAGGATCATTGTAGTAATGTTTTATGCTTAACGAGATATCAGCTGAGAGCATCAGGATCATTGTAGTAATGTTTTATGCTTAACGAGATATCAGCTGAGAGCATCAGGATCATTGTAGTAATGTTTTATGCTCAACTTGATATCAGTTGAGAGCATCGGGATCATTGTAGTAATGTTTTATGCTCAACGAGATATCAGCTGAGAGCATCGGGATCATTGTAGTAATGTTTTATGCTCAACGAGATATCAGTTGAGAGCATCAGGATCATTGTAGTAATGTTTTATGCTCAACTTGATATCAGTTGAGAGCATCAGGATCATTGTAGTAATGTTTTATGCTTAACGAGATATCAGTTGAGAGCATCAGGATCATTGTAGTAATGTTTTATGCTCAACTTGATATCAGCTGAGAGCATCAGGATCATTGTAGTAATGTTTTATGCTCAACTTGATATCAGTTGAGAGCATCAGGATCATTGTAGTTATGTTTTATGCTCAACGAGATATCAGTTGAGAGCATCAGGATCATTGTAGTAATGTTTTATGCCCAACGAGATATCAGTTGAGAGCATCAGGATCATTGTAGTAATGTTTTATGCTCAACTTGATATCAGTTGAGAGCATCGGGATCATTGTAGTAATGTTTTATGCTCAACGAGATATCAGTTGAGAGCATCAGGATCATTGTAGTAATGTTTTATGCTCAACTTGATATCAGTTGAGAGCATCAGGATCATTGTAGTAATGTTTTATGCTCAACTTGATATCAGTTGAGAGCATCAGGATCATTGTAGTAATGTTTTATGCTCAACTTGATATCAGTTGAGAGCATCAGGATCATTGTAGTAATGTTTTATGCTTAACGAGATATCAGTTGCGAGCATCAGGATCATTGTAGTAATGTTTTATGCTCAACTTGATATCAGCTGAGAGCATCAGGATCATTGTAGTAATGTTTTATGCTCAACTTGATATCAGTTGAGAGCATCAGGATCATTGTAGTAATGTTTTATGCTCAACTTGATATCAGTTGAGAGCATCAGGATCATTGTAGTAATGTTTTATGCTTAACGAGATATCAGTTGAGAGCATCAGGATCATTGTAGTAATGTTTTATGCTCAACTTGATATCAGCTGAGAGCATCAGGATCATTGTAGTAATGTTTTATGCTCAACTTGATATCAGTTGAGAGCATCAGGATCATTGTAGTAATGTTTTATGCTCAACGAGATATCAGTTGAGATCATCAGGATCATTGTAGTAATGTTTTATGCTCAACTTGATATCAGTTGAAAGCATCAGGATCATTGTAGTAATGTTTTATGCTCAACTTGATATCAGCTGAGAGCATCAGGATCATTGTAGTAATGTTTTATGCTCAACTTGATATCAGTTGAGAGCATCAGGATCATTGTAGTAATGTTTTATGCTCAACTTGATAAGAGTTGAGATCATCAGGATCATTGTAGTAATGTTTTATGCTCAACTTGATATCAGTTGAGAGCATCAGGATCATTGTAGTAATGTTTTATGCTTAACGAGATATCAGTTGAGAGCATCAGGATCATTGTAGTAATGTTTTATGCTCAACTTGATATCAGCTGAGAGCATCGGGATCATTGTAGTAATGTTTTATGCTCAACTTGATATCAGTTGAGAGCATCAGGATCATTGTAGTAATGTTTTATGCTCAACTTGATATCAGTTGAGAGCATCAGGATCATTGTAGTAATGTTTTATGCTCAACTTGATATCAGTTGAGAGTTCCAGGATCATTGTAGTAATGTTTTATGCTCAACTTGATATCAGTTGAGAGCATCAGGATCATTGTAGTAATGTTTTATGCTCAACTTGATATCAGTTGAGAGCATCAGGATCATTGTAGTTTTGTTGTATGCTCAACTTGATATCAGTTGAGAGCATCGGGATCATTGTAGTAATGTTTTATGCTCTACTTGATATCAGTTGAGAGCATCGGGATCATTGTAGTAATGTTTTATGCTCAACTTGATATCAGTTGAGAGCATCAGGATCATTGTAGTAATGTTTTATGCTCAACTTGATATCAGTTGAGAGCATCAGGATCATTGTAGTATTGTTTTATGCTCAACTTGATATCAGTTGAGAGCATCGGGATCATTGTAGTAATGTTTTATGCTCAACTTGATATCAGCTGAGAGCATCGGGATCATTGTAGTAATGTTTTATGCTCAACGAGATATCAGTTGAGAGCATCGGGATCATTGTAGTAATGTTTTATGCACAACGAGATATCAGTTGAGAGCATCAGGATCATTGTAGTAATGTTTTATGCTCAACTTGATATCAGCTGAGAGCATCAGGATCATTGTAGTAATGTTTTATGCTCAACTTGATATCAGTTGAGAGCATCAGGATCATTGTAGTAATGTTTTATGCTCAACTTGATAAGAGTTGAGAGCATCAGGATCATTGTAGTAATGTTTTATGCTCAACTTGATATCAGTTGAGAGCATCAGGATCATTGTAGTAATGTTTTATGCTTAACGAGATATCAGTTGAGAGCATCAGGATCATTGTAGTAATGTTTTATGCTCAACTTGATATCAGTTGAGAGCATCGGGATCATTGTAGTAATGTTTTATGCTCAACGAGATATCAGTTGAGATCATCAGGATCATTGTAGTAGTGTTTTATGCTCAACTTGATATCAGCTGAGAGCATCGGGATCATTGTAGTAATGTTTTATGCTCAACTTGATATCAGTTGAGAGCATCAGGATCATTGTAGTAATGTTTTATGCTCAACTTGATATCAGTTGAGAGCATCAGGATCATTGTAGTAATGTTTTATGCTCAACTTGATATCAGTTGAGAGTTCCAGGATCATTGTAGTAATGTTTTATGCTCAACTTGATATCAGTTGAGAGCATCAGGATCATTGTAGTAATGTTTTATGCTCAACTTGATATCAGTTGAGAGCATCAGGATCATTGTAGTATTGTTTTATGCTCAACTTGATATCAGTTGAGAGCATCGGGATCATTGTAGTAATGTTTTATGCTCAACTTGATATCAGTTGAGAGCATCGGGATCATTGTAGTAATGTGTTATGCTCTACTTGATATCAGTTGAGAGCATCGGGATCATTGTAGTAATGTTTTATGCTCAACTTGATATCAGTTGAGAGCATCAGGATCATTGTACTAATGTTTTATGCTCAACTTGATATCAGTTGAGAGCATCAGAATCATTGTAGTAATGTTTTATGCTCAACTTGATATCAGTTGAGAGCATCAGGATCATTGTAGTTATGTTTTATGCTCAACGAGATATCAGTTGAGAGCATCAGGATCATTGTAGTAATGTTTTATGCCCAACGAGATATCAGTTGAGAGCATCAGGATCATTGTAGTAATGTTTTATGCTCAGCTTGATATCAGTTGAGAGCATCGGGATCATTGTAGTAATGTTTTATGCTCAACGAGATATCAGTTGAGAGCATCAGGATCATTGTAGTAATGTTTTATGCTCAACTTGATATCAGTTGAGAGCATCAGGATCATTGTAGTAATGTTTATGCTCAACTTGATATCAGCTGAGAGCATCGGGATCATTGTAGTAATGTTTTATGCTCAACGAGATATCAGTTGAGAGCATCAGGATCATTGTAGTAATGTTTTATGCTCAACTTGATATCAGTTGAGAGCATCAGGATCATTGTAGTAATGTTTTATGCTCAACTAGATATCAGTTGAGAGCATCAGGATCATTGTAGTAATGTTTTATGCTCAACGAGATATCAATTGAGAGCATCGGGATCATTGTAGTAATGTTTTATGCTCAACTTGATATCAGTTGAGAGCATCAGGATCATTGTAGTATTGTTTTATGCTCAACTTGATAAGAGTTGAGAGCATCGGGATCATTGTAGTAATGTTTTATACTCAACGAGATATCAGTTGAGCATCAGGATCATTGTAGTAATGTTTTATGCTCAACTTGATATCAGTTGAGCATCAGGATCATTGTAGTAATGTTTTATGCTCAACGAGATATCAGTTGAGAGCATCAGGATCATTGTAGTAATGTTTTATGCTCAACTTGATATCAGCTGAGAGCATCAGGATCATTGTAGTAATGTTTTATGCTCAACTTGATATCAGTTGAGAGCATCAGGATCATTGTAGTTATGTTTTATGCTCAACGAGATATCAGTTGAGAGCATCAGGATCATTGTAGTAATGTTTTATGCCCAACGAGATATCAGTTGAGAGCATCAGGATCATTGTAGTAATGTTTTATGCTCAACTTGATATCAGTTGAGAGCATCGGGATCATTGTAGTAATGTTTTATGCTCAACGAGATATCAGTTGAGAGCATCAGGATCATTGTAGTAATGTTTTATGCTCAACTTGATATCAGTTGAGAGCATCAGGATCATTGTAGTAATGTTTTATGCTCAACTTGATATCAGTTGAGAGCATCAGGATCATTGTAGTAATGTTTTATGCTCAACTTGATATCAGTTGAGAGCATCAGGATCATTGTAGTAATGTTTTATGCTTAACGAGATATCAGTTGAGAGCATCAGGATCATTGTAGTAATGTTTTATGCTCAACTTGATATCAGCTGAGAGCATCAGGATCATTGTAGTAATGTTTTATGCTCAACTTGATATCAGTTGAGAGCATCAGGATCATTGTAGTAATGTTTTATGCTCAACTTGATATCAGTTGAGAGCATCAGGATCATTGTAGTAATGTTTTATGCTTAACGAGATATCAGTTGAGAGCATCAGGATCATTGTAGTAATGTTTTATGCTCAACTTGATATCAGTTGAGAGCATCAGGATCATTGTAGTAATGTTTTATGCTCAACGAGATATCAGTTGAGATCATCAGGATCATTGTAGTAATGTTTTATGCTCAACTTGATATCAGTTGAGAGCATCAGGATCATTGTAGTAATGTTTTATGCTCAACTTGATATCAGCTGAGAGCATCAGGATCATTGTAGTAATGTTTTATGCTCAACTTGATATCAGTTGAGAGCATCAGGATCATTGTAGTAATGTTTTATGCTCAACTTGATAAGAGTTGAGATCATCAGGATCATTGTAGTAATGTTTTATGCTCAACTTGATATCAGTTGAGAGCATCAGGATCATTGTAGTAATGTTTTATGCTTAACGAGATATCAGTTGAGAGCATCAGGATCATTGTAGTAATGTTTTATGCTCAACTTGATATCAGCTGAGAGCATCGGGATCATTGTAGTAATGTTTTATGCTCAACTTGATATCAGTTGAGAGCATCAGGATCATTGTAGTAATGTTTTATGCTCAACTTGATATCAGTTGAGAGCATCAGGATCATTGTAGTAATGTTTTATGCTCAACTTGATATCAGCTGAGAGCATCAGGATCATTGTAGTAATGTTTTATGCTCAACTTGATATCAGTTGAGAGCATCAGGATCATTGTAGTTATGTTTTATGCTCAACGAGATATCAGTTGAGAGCATCAGGATCATTGTAGTAATGTTTTATGCCCAACGAGATATCAGTTGAGAGCATCAGGATCATTGTAGTAATGTTTTATGCTCAACTTGATATCAGTTGAGAGCATCGGGATCATTGTAGTAATGTTTTATGCTCAACGAGATATCAGTTGAGAGCATCAGGATCATTGTAGTAATGTTTTATGCTCAACTTGATATCAGTTGAGAGCATCAGGATCATTGTAGTAATGTTTTATGCTCAACTTGATATCAGTTGAGAGCATCAGGATCATTGTAGTAATGTTTTATGCTCAACTTGATATCAGTTGAGAGCATCAGGATCATTGTAGTAATGTTTTATGCTTAACGAGATATCAGTTGAGAGCATCAGGATCATTGTAGTAATGTTTTATGCTCAACTTGATATCAGCTGAGAGCATCAGGATCATTGTAGTAATGTTTTATGCTCAACTTGATATCAGTTGAGAGCATCAGGATCATTGTAGTAATGTTTTATGCTCAACTTGATATCAGTTGAGAGCATCAGGATCATTGTAGTAATGTTTTATGCTTAACGAGATATCAGTTGAGAGCATCAGGATCATTGTAGTAATGTTTTATGCTCAACTTGATATCAGTTGAGAGCATCAGGATCATTGTAGTAATGTTTTATGCTCAACGAGATATCAGTTGAGATCATCAGGATCATTGTAGTAATGTTTTATGCTCAACTTGATATCAGTTGAAAGCATCAGGATCATTGTAGTAATGTTTTATGCTCAACTTGATATCAGCTGAGAGCATCAGGATCATTGTAGTAATGTTTTATGCTCAACTTGATATCAGTTGAGAGCATCAGGATCATTGTAGTAATGTTTTATGCTCAACTTGATAAGAGTTGAGATCATCAGGATCATTGTAGTAATGTTTTATGCTCAACTTGATATCAGTTGAGAGCATCAGGATCATTGTAGTAATGTTTTATGCTTAACGAGATATCAGTTGAGAGCATCAGGATCATTGTAGTAATGTTTTATGCTCAACTTGATATCAGCTGAGAGCATCGGGATCATTGTAGTAATGTTTTATGCTCAACTTGATATCAGTTGAGAGCATCAGGATCATTGTAGTAATGTTTTATGCTCAACTTGATATCAGTTGAGAGCATCAGGATCATTGTAGTAATGTTTTATGCTCAACTTGATATCAGTTGAGAGTTCCAGGATCATTGTAGTAATGTTTTATGCTCAACTTGATATCAGTTGAGAGCATCAGGATCATTGTAGTAATGTTTTATGCTCAACTTGATATCAGTTGAGAGCATCAGGATCATTGTAGTATTGTTGTATGCTCAACTTGATATCAGTTGAGAGCATCGGGATCATTGTAGTAATGTTTTATGCTCTACTTGATATCAGTTGAGAGCATCGGGATCATTGTAGAAATGTTTTATGCTCAACTTGATATCAGTTGAGAGCATCAGGATCATTGTAGTAATGTTTTATGCTCAACTTGATATCAGTTGAGAGCATCAGGATCATTGTAGTATTGTTTTATGCTCAACTTGATATCAGTTGAGAGCATCGGGATCATTGTAGTAATGTTTTATGCTCAACTTGATATCAGCTGAGAGCATCGGGATCATTGTAGTAATGTTTTATGCTCAACGAGATATCAGTTGAGAGCATCGGGATCATTGTAGTAATAATTATGCACAACGAGATATCAGTTGAGAGCATCAGGATCATTGTAGTAATGTTTTATGCTCAACTTGATATCAGCTGAGAGCATCAGGATCATTGTAGTAATGTTTTATGCTCAACTTGATATCAGTTGAGAGCATCAGGATCATTGTAGTAATGTTTTATGCTCAACTTGATAAGAGTTGAGAGCATCAGGATCATTGTAGTAATGTTTTATGCTCAACTTGATATCAGTTGAGAGCATCAGGATCATTGTAGTAATGTTTTATGCTTAACGAGATATCAGTTGAGAGCATCAGGATCATTGTAGTAATGTTTTATGCTCAACTTGATATCAGTTGAGAGCATCGGGATCATTGTAGTAATGTTTTATGCTCAACGAGATATCAGTTGAGATCATCAGGATCATTGTAGTAGTGTTTTATGCTCAACTTGATATCAGCTGAGAGCATCGGGATCATTGTAGTAATGTTTTATGCTCAACTTGATATCAGTTGAGAGCATCAGGATCATTGTAGTAATGTTTTATGCTCAACTTGATATCAGTTGAGAGCATCAGGATCATTGTAGTAATGTTTTATGCTCAACTTGATATCAGTTGAGAGTTCCAGGATCATTGTAGTAATGTTTTATGCTCAACTTGATATCAGTTGAGAGCATCAGGATCATTGTAGTAATGTTTTATGCTCAACTTGATATCAGTTGAGAGCATCAGGATCATTGTAGTATTGTTTTATGCTCAACTTGATATCAGTTGAGAGCATCGGGATCATTGTAGTAATGTTTTATGCTCAACTTGATATCAGTTGAGAGCATCGGGATCATTGTAGTAATGTTTTATGCTCTACTTGATATCAGTTGAGAGCATCGGGATCATTGAAGTAATGTTTTATGCTCAACTTGATATCAGTTGAGAGCATCAGGATCATTGTACTAATGTTTTATGCTCAACTTGATATCAGTTGAGAGCATCAGAATCATTGTAGTAATGTTTTATGCTCAACTTGATATCAGTTGAGAGCATCAGGATCATTGTAGTTATGTTTTATGCTCAACGAGATATCAGTTGAGAGCATCAGGATCATTGTAGTAATGTTTTATGCCCAACGAGATATCAGTTGAGAGCATCAGGATCATTGTAGTAATGTTTTATGCTCAGCTTGATATCAGTTGAGAGCATCGGGATCATTGTAGTAATGTTTTATGCTCAACGAGATATCAGTTGAGAGCATCAGGATCATTGTAGTAATGTTTTATGCTCAACTTGATATCAGTTGAGAGCATCAGGATCATTGTAGTAATGTTTATGCTCAACTTGATATCAGCTGAGAGCATCGGGATCATTGTAGTAATGTTTTATGCTCAACGAGATATCAGTTGAGAGCATCAGGATCATTGTAGTAATGTTTTATGCTCAACTTGATATCAGTTGAGAGCATCAGGATCATTGTAGTAATGTTTTATGCTCAACGAGATATCAGTTGAGAGCATCAGGATCATTGTAGTAATGTTTTATGCTCAACGAGATATCAATTGAGAGCATCGGGATCATTGTAGTAATGTTTTATGCTCAACTTGATATCAGTTGAGAGCATCAGGATCATTGTAGTATTGTTTTATGCTCAACTTGATAAGAGTTGAGAGCATCGGGATCATTGTAGTAATGTTTTATACTCAACGAGATATCAGTTGAGCATCAGGATCATTGTAGTAATGTTTTATGCTCAACTTGATATCAGTTGAGCATCAGGATCATTGTAGTAATGTTTTATGCTCAACGAGATATCAGTTGAGAGCATCAGGATCATTGTAGTAATGTTTTATGCTCAACGAGATATCAGTTGAGAGCATCGGGATCATTGTAGTAATGTTTTATGCTCAACTTGATATCAGTTGAGCATAAGGATCATTGTAGTAATGTTTTATGCTCAACTTGATATCAGTTGAGAGCATCAGGATCATTGTAGTAATGTTTTATGCTCAACGAGATATCAGTTGAGCATCAGGATCATTGTAGTAATGTTTTATGCTCAACTTGATATCAGCTGAGAGCATCGGGATCATTGAAGTAATGTTTTATGCTCAACTTGATATCGGTTGAGAGCATCGGGATCATTGTAGTATTGTTTTATGCTCAACGAGATATCAGTTGAGCATCAGGATCATTGTAGTAATGTTTTATGCTCAACTTGATATCAGCTGAGAGCATCAGGATCATTGCAGTAATGTTTTATGCTCAACTTGATATCAGTTGAGAGCATCGGGATCATTGTAGTAATGTTTAATGCTCAACTTGATAAGAGTTGAGAGCATCAGGATCATTGTAGTAATGTTTTATGCTCAACGAGATATCAGTTGAGAGCATCAGGATCATTGTAGTAATGTTTTATGCTCAACGAGATATCAGTTGAGAGCATCAGGATCATTGTAGTAATGTTTTATGCTCAACGAGATATCAGTTGAGCATCAGGATCATTGTAGTAATGTTTTATGCTCAACGAGATATCAGTTGAAAGCATCAGGATCATTGAAGTAATGTTTTATGCTCAACTTGATATCAGTTGAGAGCATCAGGATCATTGTAGTAATGTTTTATGCTCAACTTGATATCAGTTGAAAGCATCAGGATCATTGAAGTAATGTTTTATGCTCAACTTGATATCAGTTGAGAGCATCAGGATCATTGTAGTAATGTTTTATGCTCAACGAGATATCAGTTGAGCATCAGGATCATTGTAGTAATGTTTTATGCTCAACTTGATATCAGTTGAGAGCATCAGGATCATTGTAGTAATGTTTTATGCTCAACTTGATATCAGTTGAGAGCATCAGGATCATTGTAGTATTGTTTTATGCTCAACTTGATATCAGTTGAGAGCATCGGGATCATTGTAGTAATGTTTTATGCTCAACTTGATATCAGTTGAGAGCATCGGGATCATTGTAGTAATGTTTTATGCTCTACTTGATATCAGTTGAGAGCATCGGGATCATTGTAGTATTGTTTTATGCTCAACGAGATATCAGTTGAGAGCATCAGGATCATTGTAGTATTGTTTTATGCTCAACGAGATATCAGTTGAGAGCATCAGGATCATTGTAGTATTGTTTTATGCTCAACGAGATATCAGTTGAGAGCATCGGGATCATTGTAGTAATGTTTTATGCTCAACTTGATATCAGTTGAGAGCATCAGGATCATTGTACTATTGTTTTATGCTCAACTTGATATCAGTTGAGAGCATCAGAATCATTGTAGTAATGTTTTATGCTCAACTTGATATCAGTTGAGAGCATCAGGATCATTGTAGTTATGTTTTATGCTCAACGAGATATCAGTTGAGAGCATCAGAATCATTGTAGTAATGTTTTATGCCCAACGAGATATCAGTTGAGAGCATCAGGATCATTGTAGTAATGTTTTATGCTCAACTTGATATCAGTTGAGAGCATCGGGATCATTGTAGTAATGTTTTATGCTCTACTTGATATCAGTTGAGAGCATCGGGATCATTGTAGTAATGTTTTATGCTCAACATGATATCAGTTGAGAGCATCAGGATCATTGTAGTAATGTTTTATGCTCAACTTGATATCAGTTGAGAGCATCAGGATCATTGTAGTATTGTTTTATGCTCAACTTGATATCAGTTGAGAGCATCGGGATCATTGTAGTAATGTTTTATGCTCAACGAGATATCAGCTGAGAGCATCGGGATCATTGTAGTAATGTTTTATGCTCAACTTGATATCAGCTGAGAGCATCGGGATCATTGTAGTAATGTTTTATGCTCAACTTGATATCAGTTGAGAGCATCGGGATCATTGTAGTAATGTTTTATGCTCAACGAGATATCAGCTGAGAGCATCGGGATCATTGTAGTACTGTTTTATGCTCAACGAGATATCAGTTGAGAGCATCAGGATCATTGTAGTAATGTTTTATGCTCAACGAGATATCAGTTGAGAGCATCAGGATCATTGTAGTAATGTTTTATGCTCAACGAGATATCAGCTGAGAGCATCAGGATCATTGTAGTAATGTTTTATGCTCAACTTGATATCAGTTGAGAGCATCAGGATCATTGTAGTATTGTTTTATGCTCAACTTGATATCAGCTGAGAGCATCAGGATCATTGTAGTAATGTTTTATGCACAACGAGATATCAGTTGAGAGCATCAGGATCATTGTAGTAATGTTTTATGCTCAACTTGATATCAGCTGAGAGCATCAGGATCATTGTAGTAATGTTTTATGCTCAACTTGATATCAGTTGAGAGCATCAGGATCATTGTAGTATTGTTTTATGCTCAACGAGATATCAGTTGAGAGCATCAGGATCATTGTAGTAATGTTTTATGCTCAACGAGATATCAGTTGAGAGCATCAGGATCATTGTAGTAATGTTTTATGCTCAACTTGATATCAGTTGAGAGCATCAGGATCATTGTAGTAATGTTTTATGCTCAACTTGATATCAGCTGAGAGCATCAGGATCATTGTAGTAATGTTTTATGCTCAACTTGATATCAGTTGAGAGCATCAGGATCATTGTATAATGTTTTATGCTCAACTTGACATCAGCTGAGAGCATCAGGATCATTGTAGTAATGTTTTATGCTCAACGAGATATCAGCTGAGAGCATCAGGATCATTGAAGTAATGTTTTATGCTCAACTTGATATCAGTTGAGAGCATCAGGATCATTGTAGTAATGTTTTATGCTCAACGAGATATCAGTTGAGCATCAGGATCATTGTAGTAATGTTTTATGCTCAACTTGATATCAGTTGAGAGCATCAGGATCATTGTAGTAATGTTTTATGCTCAACTTGATATCAGCTGAGAGCATCGGGATCATTGTAGTAATGTTTTATGCTCAACTTGATATCAGTTGAAAGCATCAGGATCATTGTAGTAATGTTTTATGCTCAACTTGATATCAGTTGAGAGCATCAGGATCATTGTAGTAATGTTTTATGCTCAACGAGATATCAGCTGAGAGCATCAGGATCATTGTAGTAATGTTTTATGCTCAACTTGATATCAGTTGAGAGCATCAGGATCATTGTAGTAATGTTTTATGCTCAACTTGATATCAGTTGAGAGCATCAGGATCATTGTAGTAATGTTTTATGCTCAACTTGATATCAGCTGAGAGCATCAGGATCATTGTAGTATTGTTTTATGCTCAACGAGATATCAGTTGAGAGCATCAGGATCATTGTAGTAATGTTTTATGCTCAACTTGATATCAGTTGAAAGCATCAGGATCATTGTAGTAATGTTTTATGCTCAACTTGATATCAGTTGAAAGCATCAGGATCATTGTAGTAATGTTTTATGCTCAACGAGATATCAGTTGAGAGCATCGGGATCATTGTAGTAATGTTTTATGCTCAACTTGATATCAGTTGAAAGCATCAGGATCATTGTAGTAATGTTTTATGCCCAACGAGATATCAGTTGAGAGCATCTGGATCATTGTAGTAATGTTTTATGCTCAACTTGATATCAGTTGAGAGCATCGGGATCATTGTAGTAATGTTTTATGCTCTACTTGATATCAGTTGAGAGCATCGGGATCATTGTAGTAATGTTTTATGCTCAACTTGATATCAGTTGAGAGCATCAGGATCATTGTAGTAATGTTTTATGCTCAACTTGATATCAGTTGAGAGCATCAGGATCATTGTAGTATTGTTTTATGCTCAACTTGATATCAGTTGAGAGCATCGGGATCATTGTAGTAATGTTTTATGCTCAACGAGATATCAGTTGAGAGAATCGGGATCATTGTAGTAATGTTTTATGCTCAACGAGATATCAGCTGAGAGCATCGGGATCATTGTAGTAATGTTTTATGCTCAACTTGATATCAGTTGAGAGCATCAGGATCATTGTAGTAATGTTTTATGCTCAACTTGATATCAGCTGAGAGCATCGGGATCATTGTAGTAATGTTTTATGCTCAACTTGATATCAGTTGAGAGCATCGGGATCATTGTAGTAATGTTTTATGCTCAACGAGATATCAGTTGAGAGCATCAGGATCATTGTAGTAATGTTTTATGCTCAACTTGATATCAGTTGAGAGCATCAGGATCATTGTAGTAATGTTTTATGCTCAACTTGATATCAGTTGAGAGCATCGGGATCATTGTAGTAATGTTTTAAGCTCAACAAGATATCAGTTGAGAGCATCAGGATCATTGTAGTAATGTTTTATGCTCAACGAGATATCAGTTGAGAGCATCAGGATCATTGTAGTAATGTTTTATGCTCAACTTGATATCAGTTGAGAGCATCGGGATCATTGTAGTAATGTTTTATGCTCAACGAGATATCAGTTGAGCATCAGGATCATTGTAGTAATGTTTTATGCTCAACGAGATATCAGTTGAGCATCAGGATCATTGTAGTAATGTTTTATGCTCAACTTGATAAGAGTTGAGAGCATCAGGATCATTGTAGTAATGTTTTATGCTCAACGAGATATCAGTTGAGAGCATCAGGATCATTGTAGTATTGTTTTATGCTCAACGAGATATCAGCTGAGAGCATCGGGATCATTGTAGTATTGTTTTATGCTCAACGAGATATCAGTTGAGAGCATCAGGATCATTGTAGTATTGTTTTATGCTCAACGAGATATCAGCTGAGAGCATCGGGATCATTGTAGTAATGTTTTATGCTCAACGAGATATCAGTTGAGAGCATCAGGATCATTGTAGTAATGTTTTATGCTCAACTTGATATCAGTTGAGAGCATCGGGATCATTGTAGTAATGTTTTATGCTCAACGAGATATCAGTTGAGCATCAGGATCATTGTAGTAATGTTTTATGCTCAACAAGATATCAGTTGAGCATCAGGATCATTGTAGTAATGTTTTATGCTCAACTTGATAAGAGTTGAGAGCATCAGGATCATTGTAGTAATGTTTTATGCACAACGAGATATCAGCTGAGAGCATCGGGATCATTGTAGTAATGTTTTATGCTCTACTTGATATCAGTTGAGAGCATCGGGATCATTGTAGTAATGTTTTATGCTCAACGAGATATCAGCTGAGAGCATCGGGATCATTGTAGTAATGTTTTATGCTCAACGAGATATCAGTTGAGAGCATCAGGATCATTGTAGTAATGTTTTATGCTTAACGAGATATCAGTTGAGAGCATCGGGATCATTGTAGTAATGTTTTATGCTTAACGAGATATCAGTTGAGCATCGGGATCATTGTAGTAATGTTTTATGCTCAACTTGATATCAGTTGAGAGCATCAGGATCATTGTAGTAATGTTTTATGCTTAACGAGATATCAGTTGAGAGCATCAGGATCATTGTAGTAATGTTTTATGCTCTACTTGATATCAGTTGAGAGCATCGGGATCATTGTAGTTATGTTTTATGCTCAACGAGATATCAGCTGAGAGCATCAGGATCATTGTAGTAATGTTTTATGCTCAACTTGATAAGAGTTGAGAGCATCAGGATCATTGTAGTAATGTTTTATGCTCAACTTGATATCAGTTGAGAGCATCAGGATCATTGTAGTAATGTTTTATGCTCAACTTGATATCAGCTGAGAGCATCGGGATCATTGTAGTAATGTTTTCTGCTCAACGAGATATCAGTTGAGCATCAGGATCATTGTAGTAATGTTTTATGCTCAACAAGATATCAGTTGAGCATCAGGATCATTGTAGTAATGTTTTATGCTCAACTTGATAAGAGTTGAGAGCATCAGGATCATTGTAGTAATGTTTTGTGCACAACGAGATATCAGCTGAGAGCATCGGGATCATTGTAGTAATGTTTTATGCTCTACTTGATATCAGTTGAGAGCATCAGGATCATTGTAGTAATGTTTTATGCTTAACCAGATATCAGTTGAGAGCATCGGGATCATTGTAGTAATGTTTTATGCTTAACGAGATATCAGTTGAGCATCGGGATCATTGTAGTAATGTTTTATGCTCAACTTGATATCAGTTGAGAGCATCAGGATCATTGTAGTAATGTTTTATGCTCAACTTGATATCAGCTGAGAGCATCAGGATCATTGTAGTAATGTTTTATGCTCAACTTGATATCAGTTGAGAGCATCAGGATCATTGTAGTAATGTTTTATGCTCAACGAGATATCAGTTGAGCATCAGGATCATTGTAGTAATGTTTTATGCTCAACTTGATATCAGTTGAGAGCATCAGGATCATTGAAGTAATGTTTTATGCTCAACGAGATATCAGTTGAGAGCATCGGGATCATTGTAGTAATGTTTTATGCTCAACTTGATATCAGCTGAGAGCATCGGGATCATTGTAGTATTGTTTTATGCTCAACTTGATATCAGTTGAGAGCATCGGGATCATTGTAGTAATGTTTTATGCTCAACTTGATATCAGTTGAGAGCATCAGGATCATTGTAGTAATGTTTTATGCTCAACTTGATATCAGTTGAGAGCATCAGGATCATTGTAGTAATGTTTTATGCTCAACGAGATATCAGTTGAGAGCATCGGGATCATTGTAGTATTGTTTTATGCTCAACTTGATATCAGTTGAGAGCATCGGGATCATTGTAGTAATGTTTTATGCTCAACGAGATATCAGCTGAGAGCATCGGGATCATTGTAGTAATGTTTTATGCTCAACTTGATATCAGCTGAGAGCATCGGGATCATTGTAGTAATGTTTTATGCTCAACTTGATATCAGTGGAGAGCATCGGGATCATTGTAGTAATGTTTTATGCTCAACGAGATATCAGTTGAGAGCATCAGGATCATTGTAGTAATGTTTTATGCTTAACGAGATATCAGTTGAGAGCATCGGGATCATTGTAGTAATGTTTTATGCCTAACGAGATATCAGTTGAGCATCGGGATCATTGTAGTAATGTTTTATGCTCAACTTGATATCAGTTGAGAGCATCAGGTTCATTGTAGTAATGTTTTATGCTTAACGAGATATCAGTTGAGAGCATCAGGATCATTGTAGTAATGTTTTATGCTCTACTTGATATCAGTTGAGAGCATCGGGATCATTGTAGTTATGTTTTATGCTCAACGAGATATCAGCTGAGAGCATCAGGATCATTGTAGTAATGTTTTATGCTCAACGAGATATCAGTTGAGCATCAGGATCATTGTAGTAATGTTTTATGCTCAACTTGATATCAGTTGAGAGCATCAGGATCATTGAAGTAATGTTTTATGCTCAACGAGATATCAGTTGAGAGCATCGGGATCATTGTAGTAATGTTTTATGCTCAACTTGATATCAGCTGAGAGCATCGGGATCATTGTAGTATTGTTTTATGCTCAACTTGATATCAGTTGAGAGCATCGGGATCATTGTAGTAATGTTTTATGCTCAACTTGATATCAGTTGAGAGCATCAGGATCATTGTAGTAATGTTTTATGCTCAACTTGATATCAGTTGAGAGCATCAGGATCATTGTAGTAATGTTTTATGCTCAACGAGATATCAGCTGAGAGCATCGGGATCATTGTAGTAATGTTTTATGCTCAACGAGATATCAGTTGAGAGCATCGGGATCATTGTAGTAATGTTTTATGCTCAACGAGATATCAGTTGAGAGCATCAGGATCATTGTAGTAATGTTTTATGCTCAACGAGATATCAGCTGAGAGCATCAGGATCATTGTAGTAATGTTTTATGCTCAACTTGATATCAGCTGAGAGCATCAGAATCATTGTAGTAATGTTTTATGCTCAACGAGATATCAGTTGAGAGCATCGGGATCATTGTAGTAATGTTTTATGCTCAAATTGATATCAGCTGAGAGCATCGGGATCATTGTAGTATTGTTTTATGCTCAACTTGATATCAGTTGAGAGCATCGGGATCATTGTAGTAATGTTTTATGCTCAACGAGATATCAGCTGAGAGCATCAGGATCATTGTAGTTATGTTTTATGCTCAACGAGATATCAGTTGAGCATCAGGATCATTGTAGTAATGTTTTATGCTCAACGAGATATCAGTTGAGAGCATCGGGATCATTGTAGTAATGTTTTATGCTCAACGAGATATCAGTTGAGAGCATCAGGATCATTGTAGTAATGTTTTATGCTCAACGAGATATCAGTTGAGAGCATCAGGATCATTGTAGTAATGTTTTATGCTCAACGAGATATCAGCTGAGAGCATCAGGATCATTGTAGTAATGTTTTATGCTCAACTTGATATCAGCTGAGAGCATCAGAATCATTGTAGTAATGTTTTATGCTCAACGAGATATCAGCTGAGAGCATCGGGATCATTGTAGTAATGTTTTATGCTCAACGAGATATCAGTTGAGAGCATCGGGATCATTGTAGTAATGTTTTATGCTCAACTTGATATCAGTTGAGAGCATCAGGATCATTGTAGTAATGTTTTATGCTCAACGAGATATCAGTTGAGAGCATCAGGATCATTGTAGTAATGTTTTATGCTCAACTTGATATCAGTTGAGCATCAGGATCATTGTAGTAATGTTTTATGCTCAACTTGATATCAGCTGAGAGCATCGGGATCATTGTAGTAATGTTTTATGCTCAACGAGATATCAGTTGAGCATCGGGATCATTGTAGTAATGTTTTATGCTCAACTTGATATCAGTTGAGAGCATCAGGATCATTGTAGTAATGTTTTATGCTCAACTTGATAAGAGTTGAGAGCATCAGGATCATTGTAGTAATGTTTTATGCACAACGAGATATCAGCTGAGAGCATCGGGATCATTGTAGTAATGTTTTATGCTCTACTTGATATCAGTTGAGAGCATCGGGATCATTGTAGTAATGTTTTATGCTCAACGAGATATCAGCTGAGAGCATCGGGATCATTGTAGTAATGTTTTATGCTCAACGAGATATCAGTTGAGAGCATCAGGATCATTGTAGTAATGTTTTATGCTTAACGAGATATCAGTTGAGAGCATCGGGATCATTGTAGTAATGTTTTATGCTTAACGAGATATCAGTTGAGCATCGGGATCATTGTAGTAATGTTTTATGCTCAACTTGATATCAGTTGAGAGCATCAGGATCATTGTAGTAATGTTTTATGCTTAACGAGATATCAGTTGAGAGCATCAGGATCATTGTAGTAATGTTTTATGCTCTACTTGATATCAGTTGAGAGCATCGGGATCATTGTAGTTATGTTTTATGCTCAACGAGATATCAGCTGAGAGCATCAGGATCATTGTAGTAATGTTTTATGCTCAACTTGATAAGAGTTGAGAGCATCAGGATCATTGTAGTAATGTTTTATGCTCAACTTGATATCAGTTGAGAGCATCAGGATCATTGTAGTAATGTTTTATGCTCAACTTGATATCAGCTGAGAGCATCGGGATCATTGTAGTAATGTTTTCTGCTCAACGAGATATCAGTTGAGCATCAGGATCATTGTAGTAATGTTTTATGCTCAACAAGATATCAGTTGAGCATCAGGATCATTGTAGTAATGTTTTATGCTCAACTTGATAAGAGTTGAGAGCATCAGGATCATTGTAGTAATGTTTTGTGCACAACGAGATATCAGCTGAGAGCATCGGGATCATTGTAGTAATGTTTTATGCTCTACTTGATATCAGTTGAGAGCATCAGGATCATTGTAGTAATGTTTTATGCTTAACCAGATATCAGTTGAGAGCATCGGGATCATTGTAGTAATGTTTTATGCTTAACGAGATATCAGTTGAGCATCGGGATCATTGTAGTAATGTTTTATGCTCAACTTGATATCAGTTGAGAGCATCAGGATCATTGTAGTAATGTTTTATGCTCAACTTGATATCAGCTGAGAGCATCAGGATCATTGTAGTAATGTTTTATGCTCAACTTGATATCAGTTGAGAGCATCAGGATCATTGTAGTAATGTTTTATGCTCAACGAGATATCAGTTGAGCATCAGGATCATTGTAGTAATGTTTTATGCTCAACTTGATATCAGTTGAGAGCATCAGGATCATTGAAGTAATGTTTTATGCTCAACGAGATATCAGTTGAGAGCATCGGGATCATTGTAGTAATGTTTTATGCTCAACTTGATATCAGCTGAGAGCATCGGGATCATTGTAGTATTGTTTTATGCTCAACTTGATATCAGTTGAGAGCATCGGGATCATTGTAGTAATGTTTTATGCTCAACTTGATATCAGTTGAGAGCATCAGGATCATTGTAGTAATGTTTTATGCTCAACTTGATATCAGTTGAGAGCATCAGGATCATTGTAGTAATGTTTTATGCTCAACGAGATATCAGTTGAGAGCATCGGGATCATTGTAGTATTGTTTTATGCTCAACTTGATATCAGTTGAGAGCATCGGGATCATTGTAGTAATGTTTTATGCTCAACGAGATATCAGCTGAGAGCATCGGGATCATTGTAGTAATGTTTTATGCTCAACTTGATATCAGCTGAGAGCATCGGGATCATTGTAGTAATGTTTTATGCTCAACTTGATATCAGTGGAGAGCATCGGGATCATTGTAGTAATGTTTTATGCTCAACGAGATATCAGTTGAGAGCATCAGGATCATTGTAGTAATGTTTTATGCTTAACGAGATATCAGTTGAGAGCATCGGGATCATTGTAGTAATGTTTTATGCCTAACGAGATATCAGTTGAGCATCGGGATCATTGTAGTAATGTTTTATGCTCAACTTGATATCAGTTGAGAGCATCAGGTTCATTGTAGTAATGTTTTATGCTTAACGAGATATCAGTTGAGAGCATCAGGATCATTGTAGTAATGTTTTATGCTCTACTTGATATCAGTTGAGAGCATCGGGATCATTGTAGTTATGTTTTATGCTCAACGAGATATCAGCTGAGAGCATCAGGATCATTGTAGTAATGTTTTATGCTCAACGAGATATCAGTTGAGCATCAGGATCATTGTAGTAATGTTTTATGCTCAACTTGATATCAGTTGAGAGCATCAGGATCATTGAAGTAATGTTTTATGCTCAACGAGATATCAGTTGAGAGCATCGGGATCATTGTAGTAATGTTTTATGCTCAACTTGATATCAGCTGAGAGCATCGGGATCATTGTAGTATTGTTTTATGCTCAACTTGATATCAGTTGAGAGCATCGGGATCATTGTAGTAATGTTTTATGCTCAACTTGATATCAGTTGAGAGCATCAGGATCATTGTAGTAATGTTTTATGCTCAACTTGATATCAGTTGAGAGCATCAGGATCATTGTAGTAATGTTTTATGCTCAACGAGATATCAGCTGAGAGCATCGGGATCATTGTAGTAATGTTTTATGCTCAACGAGATATCAGTTGAGAGCATCGGGATCATTGTAGTAATGTTTTATGCTCAACGAGATATCAGTTGAGAGCATCAGGATCATTGTAGTAATGTTTTATGCTCAACGAGATATCAGCTGAGAGCATCAGGATCATTGTAGTAATGTTTTATGCTCAACTTGATATCAGCTGAGAGCATCAGAATCATTGTAGTAATGTTTTATGCTCAACGAGATATCAGTTGAGAGCATCGGGATCATTGTAGTAATGTTTTATGCTCAAATTGATATCAGCTGAGAGCATCGGGATCATTGTAGTATTGTTTTATGCTCAACTTGATATCAGTTGAGAGCATCGGGATCATTGTAGTAATGTTTTATGCTCAACGAGATATCAGCTGAGAGCATCAGGATCATTGTAGTTATGTTTTATGCTCAACGAGATATCAGTTGAGCATCAGGATCATTGTAGTAATGTTTTATGCTCAACGAGATATCAGTTGAGAGCATCGGGATCATTGTAGTAATGTTTTATGCTCAACGAGATATCAGTTGAGAGCATCAGGATCATTGTAGTAATGTTTTATGCTCAACGAGATATCAGTTGAGAGCATCAGGATCATTGTAGTAATGTTTTATGCTCAACGAGATATCAGCTGAGAGCATCAGGATCATTGTAGTAATGTTTTATGCTCAACTTGATATCAGCTGAGAGCATCAGAATCATTGTAGTAATGTTTTATGCTCAACGAGATATCAGCTGAGAGCATCGGGATCATTGTAGTAATGTTTTATGCTCAACGAGATATCAGTTGAGAGCATCGGGATCATTGTAGTAATGTTTTATGCTCAACTTGATATCAGTTGAGAGCATCAGGATCATTGTAGTAATGTTTTATGCTCAACGAGATATCAGTTGAGAGCATCAGGATCATTGTAGTAATGTTTTATGCTCAACTTGATATCAGTTGAGCATCAGGATCATTGTAGTAATGTTTTATGCTCAACTTGATATCAGCTGAGAGCATCGGGATCATTGTAGTAATGTTTTATGCTCAACGAGATATCAGTTGAGCATCGGGATCATTGTAGTAATGTTTTATGCTCAACTTGATATCAGTTGAGAGCATCAGGATCATTGTAGTAATGTTTTATGCTCAACTTGATATCAGTTGAGAGCATCAGGATCATTGTAGTAATGTTTTATGCTCAACTTGATATCAGCTGAGAGCATCGGGATCATTGTAGTAATGTTTTATGCACAACGAGATATCAGTTGAGAGCATCAGGATCATTGTAGTAATGTTTTATGCTCAACTTGATATCAGCTGAGAGCATCATGATCATTGTAGTAATGTTTTATGCTCAACTTGATATCAGTTGAGAGCATCAGGATCATTGTAGTAATGTTTTATGCTCAACTTGATATCAGTTGAGAGCATCAGGATCATTGTAGTAATGTTTTATGCCCAACGAGATATCAGTTGAGAGCATCAGGATCATTGTACTAATGTTTTATGCTCAACTTGATATCAGTTGAGAGCATCAGGATCATTGTAGTAATGTTTTATGCTTAACGAGATATCAGTTGAGAGCATCAGGATCATTGTAGTAATGTTTTATGCTCAACTTGATATCAGTTGAGAGCATCGGGATCATTGTAGTAATGTTTTATGCTCAACGAGATATCAGTTGAGATCATCAGGATCATTGTAGTAATGTTTTATGCTCAACTTGATATCAGCTGAGAGCATCGGGATCATTGTAGTAATGTTTTATGCTCAACTTGATATCAGTTGAGAGCATCGGGATCATTGTAGTAATGTTTTATGCTCAACTTGATATCAGTTGAGAGCATCAGGATCATTGTAGTAATGTTTTATGCTCAACTTGATATCAGTTGAGAGTTCCAGGATCATTGTAGTAATGTTTTATGCTCAACTTGATATCAGTTGAGAGCATCAGGATCATTGTAGTAATGTTTTATGCTCAACTTGATATCAGTTGAGAGCATCAGGATCATTGTAGTATTGTTTTATGCTCAACTTGATATCAGTTGAGAGCATCGGGATCATTGTAGTAATGTTTTATGCTCAACTTGATATCAGTTGAGAGCATCGGGATCATTGTAGTAATGTTTTATGCTCTACTTGATATCAGTTGAGAGCATCGGGATCATTGTAGTAATGTTTTATGCTCAACTTGATATCAGTTGAGAGCATCAGGATCATTGTAGTAATGTTTTATGCTCAACTTGATATCAGTTGAGAGCATCAGAATCATTGTAGTAATGTTTTATGCTCAACTTGATATCAGTTGAGAGCATCAGGATCATTGTAGTTATGTTTTATGCTCAACGAGATATCAGTTGAGAGCATCAGGATCATTGTAGTAATGTTTTATGCCCAACGAGATATCAGTTGAGAGCATCAGGATCATTGTAGTAATGTTTTATGCTCAACTTGATATCAGTTGAGAGCATCGGGATCATTGTAGTAATGTTTTATGCTCAACGAGATATCAGTTGAGAGCATCAGGATCATTGTAGTAATGTTTTATGCTCAACTTGATATCAGTTGAGAGCATCAGGATCATTGTAGTAATGTTTTATGCTCAACTTGATATCAGTTGAGAGCATCAGGATCATTGTAGTAATGTTTTATGCTCAACTTGATATCAGTTGAGAGCATCAGGATCATTGTAGTAATGTTTATGCTTAACGAGATATCAGTTGAGAGCATCAGGATCATTGTAGTAATGTTTTATGCTCAACTTGATATCAGCTGAGAGCATCAGGATCAATGTAGTAATGTTTTATGCTCAACTTGATATCAGTTGAGAGCATCAGGATCATTGTAGTAATGTTTTATGCTCAACGAGATATCAGTTGAGATCATCAGGATCATTGTAGTAATGTTTTATGCTCAACGAGATATCAGTTGAGAGCATCAGGATTATTGTAGTAATGTTTTATGCTCAACTTGATATCAGCTGAGAGCATCAGGATCATTGTAGTAATGTTTTATGCTCAACTTGATATCAGTTGAGAGCATCAGGATCATTGTAGTAATGTTTTATGCTCAACTTGATAAGAGTTGAGAGCATCAGGATCATTGTAGTAATGTTTTATGCTCAACTTGATATCAGTTGAGAGCATCAGGATCATTGTAGTAATGTTTTATGCTTAACGAGATATCAGTTGAGAGCATCAGGATCATTGTAGTAATGTTTTATGCTCAACTTGATATCAGTTGAGAGCATCGGGATCATTGTAGTAATGTTTTATGCTCAACGAGATATCAGTTGAGATCATCAGGATCATTGTAGTAATGTTTTATGCTCAACTTGATATCAGCTGAGAGCATCGGGATCATTGTAGTAATGTTTTATGCTCAACTTGATATCAGTTGAGAGCATCAGGATCATTGTAGTAATGTTTTATGCTCAACTTGATATCAGTTGAGAGCATCAGGATCATTGTAGTAATGTTTTATGCTCAACTTGATATCAGTTGAGAGTTCCAGGATCATTGTAGTAATGTTTTATGCTCAACTTGATATCAGTTGAGAGCATCAGGATCATTGTAGTAATGTTTTATGCTCAACTTGATATCAGTTGAGAGCATCAGGATCATTGTAGTATTGTTTTATGCTCAACTTGATATCAGTTGAGAGCATCGGGATCGTTGTAGTAATGTTTTATGCTCAACGAGATATCAGTTGAGATCATCAGGATCATTGTAGTAATGTTTTATGCTCAACTTGATATCAGCTGAGAGCATCGGGATCATTGTAGTAATGTTTTATGCTCAACTTGATATCAGTTGAGAGCATCAGGATCATTGTAGTAATGTTTTATGCTCAACTTGATATCAGTTGAGAGCATCAGGATCATTGTAGTAATGTTTTATGCTCAACTTGATATCAGTTGAGAGTTCCAGGATCATTGTAGTAATGTTTTATGCTCAACTTGATATCAGTTGAGAGCATCAGGATCATTGTAGTAATGTTTTATGCTCAACTTGATATCAGTTGAGAGCATCAGGATCATTGTAGTATTGTTTTATGCTCAACTTGATATCAGTTGAGAGCATCGGGATCGTTGTAGTAATGTTTTATGCTCTACTTGATATCAGTTGAGAGCATCGGGATCATTGTAGTAATGTTTTATGCTCAACTTGATATCAGTTGAGAGCATCAGGATCATTGTAGTAATGTTTTATGCTCAACTTGATATCAGTTGAGAGCATCAGGATCATTGTAGTAATGTTTTATGCTCAACTTGATATCAGTTGAGAGCATCAGGATCATTGTAGTATTGTTTTATGCTCAACTTGATATCAGTTGAGAGCATCGGGATCATTGTAGTAATGTTTTATGCTCAACGAGATATCAGCTGAGAGCATCGGGATCATTGTAGTAATGTTTTATGCTCAACGAGATATCAGTTGAGAGCATCGGGATCATTGTAGTAATGTTTTATGCTCTACTTGATATCAGTTGAGAGCATCAGGATCATTGTAGTAATGTTTTATGCTCAACTTGATATCAGCTGAGAGCATCGGGATCATTGTAGTAATGTTTTATGCTCAACGAGATATCAGTTGAGAGCATCAGGATCATTGTAGTAATGTTTTATGCACAACGAGATATCAGTTGAGAGCATCAGGATCATTGTAGTAATGTTTTATGCTCAACTTGATATCAGCTGAGAGCATCAGGATCATTGTAGTAATGTTTTTTGCTCAACTTGATATCAGTTGAGAGCATCAGGATCATTGTAGTAATGTTTTATGCTCAACTTGATATCAGCTGAGAGCATCAGGATCATTGTAGTAATGTTTTATGCTCAACTTGATATCAGTTGAGAGCATCAGGATCATTGTAGTAATGTTTTATGCTTAACGAGATATCAGTTGAGAGCATCAGGATCATTGTAGTAATGTTTTATGCTCAACTTGATATCAGTTGAGAGCATCGGGATCATTGTAGTAATGTTTTTTGCTCAACGAGATATCAGTTGAGATCATCAGGATCATTGTAGTAATGTTTTATGCTCAACTTGATATCAGCTGAGAGCATCGGGATCATTGTAGTAATGTTTTATGCTCAACTTGATATCAGTTGAGAGCATCAGGATCATTGTAGTAATGTTTTATGCTCAACTTGATATCAGTTGAGAGCATCAGGATCATTGTAGTAATGTTTTATGCTCAACTTGATATCAGTTGAGAGTTCCAGGATCATTGTAGTAATGTTTTATGCTCAACTTGATATCAGTTGAGAGCATCAGGATCATTGTAGTAATGTTTTATGCTCAACTTGATATCAGTTGAGAGCATCAGGATCATTGTAGTATTGTTTTATGCTCAACTTGATATCAGTTGAGAGCATCGGGATCATTGTAGTAATGTTTTATGCTCAACTTGATATCAGTTGAGAGCATCGGGATCATTGTAGTAATGTTTTATGCTCTACTTGATATCAGTTGAGAGCATCGGGATCATTGTAGTAATGTTTTATGCTCAACTTGATATCAGTTGAGAGCATCGGGATCATTGTAGTAATGTTTTATGCTCAACTTGATATCAGTTGAGAGCATCAGAATCATTGTAGTAATGTTTTATGCTCAACTTGATATCAGTTGAGAGCATCAGGATCATTGTAGTTATGTTTTATGCTCAACGAGATATCAGTTGAGAGCATCAGGATCATTGTAGTAGTGTTTTATGCCCAACGAGATATCAGTTGAGAGCATCAGGATCATTGTAGTAATGTTTTATGCTCAACTTGATATCAGTTGAGAGCATCGGGATCATTGTAGTAATGTTTTATGCTCAACTTGATATCAGTTGAGAGCATCAGGATCATTGTAGTAATGTTTTATGCTCAACTTGATATCAGTTGAGAGCATCAGGATCATTGTAGTAATGTTTTATGCTCAACTTGATATCAGTTGAGAGTTCCAGGATCATTGTAGTAATGTTTTATGCTCAACTTGATATCAGTTGAGAGCATCAGGATCATTGTAGTAATGTTTTATGCTCAACTTGATATCAGTTGAGAGCATCAGGATCATTGTAGTATTGTTTTATGCTCAACTTGATATCAGTTGAGAGCATCGGGATCATTGTAGTAATGTTTTATGCTCAACTTGATATCAGTTGAGAGCATCGGGATCATTGTAGTAATGTTTTATGCTCTACTTGATATCAGTTGAGAGCATCGGGATCATTGTAGTAATGTTTTATGCTCAACTTGATATCAGTTGAGAGCATAAGGATCATTGTACTAATGTTTTATGCTCAACTTGATATCAGTTGAGAGCATCGGGATCATTGTAGTAATGTTTTTTGCTCAACGAGATATCAGTTGAGATCATCAGGATCATTGTAGTAATGTTTTATGCTCAACTTGATATCAGCTGAGAGCATCGGGATCATTGTAGTAATGTTTTATGCTCAACTTGATATCAGTTGAGAGCATCAGGATCATTGTAGTAATGTTTTATGCTCAACTTGATATCAGTTGAGAGCATCAGGATCATTGTAGTAATGTTTTATGCTCAACTTGATATCAGTTGAGAGTTCCAGGATCATTGTAGTAATGTTTTATGCTCAACTTGATATCAGTTGAGAGCATCAGGATCATTGTAGTAATGTTTTATGCTCAACTTGATATCAGTTGAGAGCATCAGGATCATTGTAGTATTGTTTTATGCTCAACTTGATATCAGTTGAGAGCATCGGGATCATTGTAGTAATGTTTTATGCTCAACTTGATATCAGTTGAGAGCATCGGGATCATTGTAGTAATGTTTTATGCTCTACTTGATATCAGTTGAGAGCATCGGGATCATTGTAGTAATGTTTTATGCTCAACTTGATATCAGTTGAGAGCATCGGGATCATTGTAGTAATGTTTTATGCTCAACTTCATATCAGTTGAGAGCATCAGAATCATTGTAGTAATGTTTTATGCTCAACTTGATATCAGTTGAGAGCATCAGGATCATTGTAGTAGTGTTTTATGCCCAACGAGATATCAGTTGAGAGCATCAGGATCATTGTAGTAATGTTTTATGCTCAACTTGATATCAGTTGAGAGCATCGGGATCATTGTAGTAATGTTTTATGCTCAACTTGATATCAGTTGAGAGCATCAGGATCATTGTAGTAATGTTTTATGCTCAACTTGATATCAGTTGAGAGCATCAGGATCATTGTAGTAATGTTTTATGCTCAACTTGATATCAGTTGAGAGTTCCAGGATCATTGTAGTAATGTTTTATGCTCAACTTGATATCAGTTGAGAGCATCAGGATCATTGTAGTAATGTTTTATGCTCAACTTGATATCAGTTGAGAGCATCAGGATCATTGTAGTATTGTTTTATGCTCAACTTGATATCAGTTGAGAGCATCGGGATCATTGTAGTAATGTTTTATGCTCAACTTGATATCAGTTGAGAGCATCGGGATCATTGTAGTAATGTTTTATGCTCTACTTGATATCAGTTGAGAGCATCGGGATCATTGTAGTAATGTTTTATGCTCTACTTGATATCAGTTGAGAGCATCAGGATCATTGTACTAATGTTTTATGCTCAACTTGATATCAGTTGAGAGCATCAGAATCATTGTAGTAATGTTTTATGCTCAACTTGATATCAGTTGAGAGCATCAGGATCATTGTAGTTATGTTTTATGCTCAACGAGATATCAGTTGAGAGCATCAGGATCATTGTAGTAATGTTTTATGCCCAACGAGATATCAGTTGAGAGCATCAGGATCATTGTAGTAATGTTTTATGCTCAACTTGATATCAGTTGAGAGCATCGGGATCATTGTAGTAATGTTTTATGCTCAACGAGATATCAGTTGAGAGCATCAGGATCATTGTAGTAATGTTTTATGCTCAACTTGATATCAGTTGAGAGCATCAGGATCATTGTAGTAATGTTTTATGCTCAACTTGATATCAGCTGAGAGCATCGGGATCATTGTAGTAATGTTTTATGCTCAACGAGATATCAGTTGAGAGCATCAGGATCATTGTAGTATTGTTTTATGCTCAACTTGATATCAGTTGAGAGCATCAGGATCATTGTAGTAATGTTTTATGCTCAACGAGACATCAGCTGAGAGTATCGGGATCATTGTAGTAATGTTTTATACTCAACGAGATATCAGTTGAGCATCAGGATCATTGTAGTAATGTTTTATGCTCAACTTGATATCAGTTGAGCATCAGGATCATTGTAGTAATGTTTTATGCTCAACGAGATATCAGCTGAGAGCATCAGGATCATTGTAGTAATGTTTTATGCTCAACTTGATATCAGTTGAGAGCATCAGGATCATTGTAGTAATGTTTGATGCTCAACGAGATATCAGTTGAGAGCATCAGGATCATTGTAGTAATGTTTTATGCTCAACTTGATATCAGCTGAGAGCATCAGGATCATTGTTGTAATGTTTTATGCTCAACGAGATATCAGTTGAGAGCATCGGGATCATTGTAGTAATGTTTTATGCTCAACTTGATATCAGTTGAGCATCAGGATCATTGTAGTAATGTTTTATGCTCAACTTGATATCAGTTGAGAGCATCAGGATCATTGTAGTAATGTTTTATGCTCAACGAGATATCAGTTGAGCATCAGGATCATTGTAGTAATGTTTTATGCTCAACTTGATATCAGCTGAGAGCATCGGGATCATTGTAGTAATGTTTTATGCTCAACTTGATATCGGTTGAGAGCATCGGGATCATTGTAGTATTGTTTTATGCTCAACGAGATATCAGTTGAGCATCAGGATCATTGTAGTAATGTTTTATGCTCAACTTGATATCAGCTGAGAGCATCAGGATCATTGCAGTAATGTTTTATGCTCAACTTGATATCAGTTGAGAGCATCGGGATCATTGTAGTAATGTTTTATGCTCAACTTGATAAGAGTTGAGAGCATCAGGATCATTGTAGTAATGTTTTATGCTCAACGAGATATCAGTTGAGAGCATCAGGATCATTGTAGTAATGTTTTATGCTCAACGAGATATCAGTTGAGAGCATCAGGATCATTGTAGTAATGTTTTATGCTCAACGAGATATCAGTTGAGCATCAGGATCATTGTAGTAATGTTTTATGCTCAACGAGATATCAGTTGAAAGCATCAGGATCATTGAAGTAATGTTTTATGCTCAACTTGATATCAGTTGAGAGCATCAGGATCAATGTACACTGGGTGAAATGAAGATATTTATTACCTTTACAAGATATTTATTTTTTTGTAAATATCATCTTTACAAGATATTTATTTCTTTGTAAACATCATCTTTAATCCTTTGTAAATATTTGTAAATATTTGTAAATATTTGTAAATTTTTGTAAATATTTGTAAATATCATCTTTAATCTGTAATGTAGACTTTGAAAGTAAAAAAATTGATAAATGTTGACTTTGAAAGAAATATTTGATGAAATGTTGACTTTGGATAGAAATAATTTGTTAAAGGATGACTTTGGAAAGAAATAATTTGTGAAATGATATCTTTGAAAGAAATAATTTGATGAAATGTTGATTTTGAAAAGAAATTAAGTTAAAATATTGACTTTGAAAGGTATTAATTTGAAGAAATGTTGGCTTTGGAAATTAATGATTTGATGAAATGTTTACTTTCAAAAGTAATAATTTGGTGAAATGATGACTTTGAAGAGAAACAATTAGTGAAATGTTGACTTTGAAAAGTAATATGTTTGGTGAAGTGTTGACTTTGAAAAGTGATAATTGGTAAAATGTTGACTTTAAAAAGAAAAAATTTGATGAAATTTTTACTTTTAATATCAACAATTTCATCAAATGGTAACTTTGAAAAGTACACATTTTATGAGATGTTGACTTTCAAAAGTGATGATTTCATGAAATGTTGACTTTGAAAAGAAATACAAGATGAATTTGTTGTGTTTGAAGAGAAATATAATTCTTCGAAATGTTGGCTTTCAAAAGAGATAATTTGTTAAAATGATGACTCTGAATAGGAATAATTTGGTGAAATTATGACTTGAAGAGGAATCATTTGATGAAATGATAAATTTGAAGAGAAATAATTAGTGAAATGATGACAATGGAAACTAATAGGTTGGTGAAATAGTGAAAAAATGCTTTGAAAAGTAAGAATTTGATGAAATGTTGAATTTGAAAAGAAATAATTGGTGAAATGATGACTTTGAAAGGAAATGATTTGATGAAATAGTGACTTTGAAAAGTGATTATTTTATTAGATGTTTACCTTGAAACGAGAACATTTTATAAGATGTTGACTTTGAAAAGAAGTAATTTGGTTAAATGATGACTTTGAAGAGGAATAATTTGGAAAAATTATGATTTGAAGAGGAAGAATTAGTGAAATGATGACTTTGGGAAGTAATAATGAATGATATGAAAACTTTGAAAACGTATAAGTTTGGTGAAATAATTACTTTGAAAAGTAATAATTTGATGACATTTTGACTTAAAAAAAGAAATATTTTGTGAAATTTGTGAAATGATGACTTAGAAAAGATGTAATTTGATAATTTCCTTATTTTAACTAATATGAATAATAAATACAGTGTTGAAAAATGAAAACAGCTTGTTGGAAATTATTTCCACTCATTAGGTTGTAGCTTAAAGAATACACTTGCTAAATAACTCATTAGTAAAGGTGTTGATTGTCTATTGAGTGACAATGCTGTTACATAATCAGTTCGATGTATTCATTACGCATTTAATGGGTGTTAATTTTTCAGATGGAATATTAACTTTTAAGGAAAATTTGATAATTTCAAATGTTGACCTTTTGTAAAACATAGACTTATAAAATCCATTGTGTTGTTGAATGAAGATTTGTAATGGTGATTTCGTTGAAACAATTTTTGATGAAAAATTAATCATGAGATACTGGAAATGTTTACTGTTGTCTTTAGTTTGTGGAATATTTTCTCATTTTCATAAGAAAAAGAACAACTAATCACTGATTTGAGGAATCCAAACAGCTTACTAGAAGTTAAATTCCCCTCACTTGTAGGTAGCTTAACGAATACACCTGTTGGAATATCTCATTAATTAAGATGTTGTGTATTGAATGGCAATGCCGTTAGCTCATGCTTGATATGCTTCATGGCTCAACGCCTGGATCAACTCTCAGCGTAAAAGTCTACCCTAGCACTGTTCATTGGGATCGACCATCTTGTATGCCGGGCAAATGTTGTTTTATGTATATGGTGCTAATTTTTATGTATACGACAAGTCAACATTTGCGTGACACAATAATAAAATAATTAAAAACATATCTCATTGCAGTTTTTAATTTCCTGTCGGTGAGGTGTCCATCAATAGTTTATTGACGTTTACATAAACACCTTACACTGCAATAGATCTTTAAAACTTGTTTGAGTGTAAATGTATTTAAATGTTAAACATCATATAACCACAAACATATGTTGCTATTTTCTTTTAAATATAAGTATGTCTGATTAAATATTTTATAGTGTGTCAAGGTTGATACTCAATTATGTTCAGTTTAGTAACTAAAGCCGTTTTTGAATGCCGACTTGATGGGCAGCTAGATCTGTCTCGCGACAGACCCGTGAATGCATGACTGGTCACACGCCATTTTTGAGACGTCATATATACAGAATGATTACAACGAGCTCTATACATCTATCTTAACGAGATCACCAAATAAACCCATTCATTAACGATTTTCAGAAAATGTTAAACACTCAGTTGGATTAGTCATTTGACGATGTAACACTATTAAGCGTTTGAAGTAATAAAGATATCAACATCACTTGTAAATAAACAATTATTTAAGGCGGTATTTCAGTTCAATTAATGATGCGCTACTCTATATAGTCTGTTTATTACGTCACACCCGCGCGAGTTTTATGGCCCCTATCTCAGGTAGGTTTTTTACAGCCGTTAATTACGCAGTCTTAATAAAAAGCTAATTGAAGGTGTTTATTGGACAAATTGACAAAAAGCACACCCAGTTCTTATTTAGTTGAAATATCTTTGAAAGTAAATCGAAAAGTGATCGAGGTTAGCGGTTGTTGCAGTTTTTAATTTCCTGTCGGCGAGGTGTCCATCATTAGTTCTTGACGGATACATAAAACACCTTATACTGCAATAGATCTTTAAAACTTGTTTTAGTCTAAATGTGTTTAAACGTTAGATATATAGTAGGTATTAGAAATTGTCAATTTCAATTCAATTCAATTCAATTCTTTATTAGCCTTAAGTTACACAACTTATCGGCGGTTACATGAAGTGATACAAAAAGTGATACAGGTGGACGGTGATTGCAGCGTAGATACATATGGAGAATGTACATTGTTATTTTAAGTACTAACTAACTAAGTAGTAACTAATGAATTAAGATGGTAAAGTTGATACGGCGCCGGATACCCCACCGGATACTCACCCAGGCATAAGAGTAGACAATAATGATAGAATGAAAGGTTTTTCGTCATTTGGTGCATTCTCTACCTGATGTAGACCTATTGTTAGAAAAACCAAGTATTAAATAAGTAAAAATCCGTATTTGCCACACACACAAAAAATGAGGAGATAAATCCTAATTTCGTAAATAATGATTCTATTGAAATGTTGACTTTGAAAGCAATTAGGTTCAGTTGAATATTAACTTATTGTTTATGTAATTGTTAATCATAGTAAGGGTATTGATTCTGTGTTGTTTAAAATTAGTGATCAGCAAGATATACTGTAGTACTTGTCTTTATCTGGGTGACATATTCACATTGATAGTATATTACACTATATCATGTTACCATGTACATCATGGTGTCACTGATATTTTGATTATGAAAGACATACTGCTTCATGTGTAAAATTTACCAATTCAAATTCAACAATATAATGTTGAGGCCACTTTGTCCCGTCAAAGGGATATCAATGCTTTTAGCATCAATCTATAGTCTGCTCTGACTCCAATACCTGTTTTGTTAAGTTTAACGACATTCAATCAATATATAAGATGATAATACATGAATATACAAACAATTTAATGTAACTACTTGACAATCAAGTTTGGAGAGTTTTAATCAATGTTTATCTTGGAGAAGTTAACGCTCAGACAAAGTGAAAATTTGAAATTCTGACTTTCAAACATAATTGAATTTGGTGTACATTATTGGCTCTGAAGCTGTCATATTGTTCAAAGGTTATTTCCAAAGTATAGCCCGAATGAAAAAGGGCTATTTTGAGGGTTTATAATTTTGATGAAGTGTTTACTTTGAAGTATAGTTTGATGTTGTTGACATGCCAGTTCAGAAAAAAATTGTTATTTGTGAACGTTTAATCTATTTTTATTATCTATTTTTATTATGTAACCAGCGAGTGCAAGTTGAATAGATATCATTGTCTTTCAGTTTGTCTGTATTACAATTGTTGTGATAACTACTTTGTGAACATATTGATGATGTATTTTTTAAAGTTCAGCTTCATGGGCAAACGTATTGAGTAATTTTCATTTCATGACTGCATATTTTTGAGAAAAATATTTTCAATGAGACTTTTTACTTGCATTGTTTCTGAAAGAAAGTTTACTTTGGATTATTTTATTTTGTAAATATGTAGCGTCAAAAACATTTTGACCTTGATAGACATATTCATTATTGTGTAAAATCTACCAATTCAAATGCTACCATATACTATTTTAGGCCCCTTCGTCCTGTTCAAGGGCAATCAATGCTATTTGCATCAATATATCATCTGCTACATGCTCTGACTCCGATACCCTCCTCGTTAAGTTAACGACATTCAATTAACAATAATCTCAGATGACTATACCTGAATATACAAACAATCAACAAGCAACTACCCGACAATTAAGCTTGGCGAGTTTTCACTAAATGTATATCTTGGATTATAGAGTAACAATTATCAATCTATCGTCTGCTACCTGCTCTGACTCCAATACCCTCCTCGCTAAGTTAAACGACATTCAATTAACATAAAGCTCACATGACTATACCTGAATATACAAACACTTAACAAGCAAGTACACGACAATTAAGCTTGGCGAGTTTTCACTAAATGTATATCTTGGGGTTTAGAGTAAAAATAAATACTCATACAAAATGAAAATATGAGTTCTGACTTTCAAATATATTTGTAATTAGGAAGTTGTTGACACTGAAGTTGTTATATTGTTCACAAGTGATTTCCAAAGTAGATGCATCATAATTATTGGCTATATTGAGAGATGATACTTTTGATGAAATGGTTACTTTGAAATAAAGTTGATGTGGTTGACATGCTAATTTTGAAAAATATCTTGTTATATACGAATGCTTGTAAATATATCCTAAATCTGTTTACACGTGATGGGCGTGTTCTATATTTCTGGTGAGCAAGTCCTGTAACTCTACAGCTTAAACAGATTGACTTATTGTAGTTATATCTATATCCTTTTGTCCCTGTATGAATTCTGTATATGATGTAAAATATGTATTTTGTATTAGTAATGTCAGATCCGAGATGATGTGAGACATTCAATAAAAGATAAAAACAAAATTTTGCTCTAATTGACCTATTGAAATGTTATTGAACCCACACACATCTTATTAAACCTTTTATGTAGAATGTCACATTATTACATACTCAACTTAAAAGGGAACCTTTATGATACATTAAATTTACGTACTTAAATCTCTACTTTGAAAAATAACCTTAGAATGCAAAAACAACATTCCACCTTCACATGACAGAATAACAGATGCAAAGAGGATATTGTGCAAAAACGCAAATATTAAGTAAAAAAAGTAAACTGTGGGCATGGAATAGACGGTGTTTCAATGGGTATTGAACAGGGGTGTGGCTACATGAAGACTTTTGTCCGATGAAAGCATATGCACGTGTTTGTTCTACGATTGCTATGCTTCAATCAGTGGCGTGCATCTTGAGACAGTGTTATTTCAAGGTCAATCCATTATGATAGTGATTTAATTTTTAGAGCCTGATTAGATATTTATTCGCGGGAGAATCAAACCCGTAGTAAAATCTAGATTCGACTTTTATTGATGATTGGTCAAAAGACACTGAATTCATTTGATGACGATGTGGTAAATACAGACAGACAGACAGACAGATTATTTATTAGAGTCTCACCTCAAATTTGTACATAAAATAAAATGATAAGAACATAGAATGTAAAAAAGTGAGCCACCCAAAAATGGGTTATGAGAGACTAAAATATACATATAAATAAACTTTAAGAGGACATGAAATTATAAAATAGTAAATTATTTGTTAAACTGTATGGCAGTTCTTCTCTGTAAAATAAGTTTGCACGTTTTGGCAGTTATAAATACAACATCTGGGCATGACATAATAAAACACACTTTCTGTACATCAGTAAAAGAGCTAAAATTGCCATTTGCATTATCACACTGATTAAATAAAACTAAACGATAATCAGAGTATAACGGGCAGTGAAGTAGGACATGGGACTCATCCTCGACATCACCAGGGCAGTTGAAACATTTCCTCTCATCAAGCGGTGTGTTTGTGTAGCGTCCAATCTCAATACGTAGGGGAGCGGTGCCACAGCGGAATCTACCCAGTGCTCTCCTGTGACTCCTTGGTACGTTCTCAGTGATATAAGCTTCTGGTTTAAAATATGACTTAAAGGTTCTATAAAATCTGAGTTTATTGCCACCATCCCCTCGTTTGCTGCTCTGTCGTGATATGTCATTATGCCAGTCCTTCATGTAGTTGTCCATCACCTTGGTACGAATCTCAGCTGATATAAAACTAACATGGAACGTATTCTCTATGGGAATAAAATGTGGAAGATTAAGCGATTTCATCTTCGTATGGACTTTTTTATTCCAATTGTTTTTATGAAGTTCTGCTTTCGTATTTGTCCACTTGAAAACCTTGGATAAAAGCCTGTTAGGGTTAATATTGCACATACGTTTATAAAATCTGCCGATGCTGTCCCACTGTCGTACACAAGGTGGAATCCAGGCCATATCCCCGGCTACTGCTGAGTTTGGAGAGTACTTGTATAGTCCAATAAAAAAACGCATAGCTCTATTTTGAAGGGCCTTAACCGCCGGTAGTGCATATGATCCCCAGATTGCTGATCCATACGAAATAGAGGGCCACACCATGCAGTCATATAGCTTTAAGTAAGTGTCATAGCCCATCCCTCCTAGGATCTTGAACTTGGAGATGAGGAGGCCTAGAGCTCGGCTTGCAGCGTTTGTGGCAGCTTTCCCCATCCTAGTATAGTCGAGGGTCTCTGTGAGGAGAAGACCAAGATAGGTATAAGACTCAGCAATATCGAGCTCCGTATCACCACACATGAAAATACTTGTTGTTTTAACTGCTCCAGGTTTTCGAAAATGCATTATCTTGGACTTCGTTGGGTTCACGGCCATCTTATTATTCCGACACCAACAACTCAGAGTCTCCAATAACGTGTTTAAATCTTCTTGAGTGTCAGCTAGAAGGACAACGTCGTCTGCATACGCAAGGATACTTATCTTCTGTTCTTCGACTTGTACACCGATGTTAAGCGTATTAACTTCATTGATCAAATCATTTAAAAACAGGTTAAAAAGAAGGGGGGATAAAAGGCAACCTTGTCTCAGACCACACTTCACATCGAACCATTCTGTTGTGAGGCCACTAAGTCGAACACAGCACCGGACAGAGTCATATAGAGACAATAGTGCACTGAATATGTTGCCACTTATACCAATATTTTGAAGTTTCTTCCACATAATTCTTCTGTCTATACAATCATAAGCCTTTTTAAAATCAATAAAAGCTGTAAAAGTTTCTTTCCCCATACTTTTCCTTGTTTCAATAATAGAAGTGAGAGTGTACACGTGTTCTATTGTGGATCTCTTCGCCCGGAAGCCATTCTGTTCGTCTGCTAGAATGTTGTGAAGTTCGGTGTAAGAACTCAGTCTGGCGTTAAGTACACTGCAATACAGCTTGTAGGTAGAACTCGTAAGTGTGATCCCTCTGTAGCTCAGGGGGTCCCTTGGGTCTTCGGTCGACGATTTCTGTATCGGGTTAATTATCCCTCTACTCCATTCTGCTGGTACTTTCCCCAAAGTAAAACAAATATTAAAAAGGCGATGTAAAAAGTTAAGACAGGAATTATTCTTTAAAACTTCAACGGGTATTTCATCATATCCAGTGGCTTTCCCTCTTTTGGCCTGTACAAGCGCGTGTTGCACCTCCTCAACAGTAATTTCCGCATTTAAAGTACTCAGTTCTGTGACGTCATCCGTGGGAGTGACGTCATCCATAGAATGCAAATCTTGTCCAGCGCTGTTGCTGTTAAGGAGTGTAGAGTATGCGTCCTTCCATGTACTGAGGACTGTAGCGGTGTCACGGGAGACTGTGCCGTCATCTTGAATAACTTCCATTGGAATATTCTTCTTCCTTTCAGCACCAACCCCTATCTGCCCGATCTCTTTCCAGAACTCACCACTTCTCTTATCACACAAGTCCTCTAGCCTGTTTAGAGTATCCTTCACATGCTGACGTTTTGCTCTTTTCACTTGTCGGTCAAACACTTTCCTTTTCTGAAGATAGATGCGTCTAAGTTCACCTTTATCTGTGCTCTTATGTTTACACCAGTCCTTCTCTGCTGAACATAGGTCGTTCCACATAGCGGTTAGATCCTCATTCCACCAGGCTTTCTTGGTTCGTCTCTGTTTATTACTCCGACAAGAGTTCATAGGTACACGACGTGTAGTTAATTTATCTTGCATTTCACTCTTAACAATCTTCACAAAGTTATCAAAGGCTAAATCAACATTAATTTGGTCCCCTTGCGATGCCTCCATGTTCATGATAGCGTCGTCGAGAGACTGTATACATGTGGGATCCGCCATAAAATCACTGGGTATACTTGTAATATCACTTTTAAAAATATATCGTTTTGGTTTTCTGCCGTTCATTTCTGTGACGTCACTAGAAGTCCTCTCACCTACACCTAGTTCTATGCACCATGTGAGCACTGAGTGGTCAAGCTTAGACACTGCCTCGGCATCGACCACCCCCATCAAATTTTGCTTATCCACAAGTTCACTCGGGCGGGTCACACGGAAGTCTTGAAAACTGTTTATATTCTCATGATAACACAGGCAGTAATCCACAACTGACACGCCCCTCGTAGAAACAAACGTAAAATCATCTTGTCCACACCGCCCATTTACGAGACACAAATTAGCATTGATTAAAAAGTCAATTAACATACGGCCATGATTATTCACTGCATTATCAACAACATTTCTAAAAGGTAAAAAATCAACACCTTCAATAAAATCCAACAAACCACCACATCTGCTATTAAAATCACCACAAATATATACAATGTTCAAATCGCGAAACTGGTAAATCTGTGATAATAACGTGTCAAAAAAGTCTGCTGCATCCACACTTCTTGTAGAATGTTCTGGTGGTAAATAACACACACAAAATGTATACACAATATTTGTCAAAACCTTATGTGTTAGTTTTAACCACATTATACCTTCGTAGGTTTTATCTAAAACACACACATTAAAAATATCTAAAAGTTTATTTTTTACTAAAAAACCGACACCTCCAGAGCCTTTCCTGGCATTTCGATGTAGGCTGGTTCGGTTGTGTCCATACCAGGTATAATCATCAAGTCTTAAAACGTTATCACCCACTAGATGGGTCTCAGCTACACCTAAAATGTCAACATTGAGAGATTCAACACAGTGCTTACGAAGTTGATAGTTTTCATTTATTGTTTCACCTGCCCATCCCGCAACGTTCCAAAACGCGCAACTGGCCTAATAACTAGACCAGTCAGTGCTGCCCCGCCTCCTGTCATGACCTTGATGACCTCTGCGACCTCGCCTTCCTTGGTCCTGATTGGCCGAATCACGTCCGTCGAGGTCACGTGACTTCTGTTGATCAACAGATACACGTGGGCTGTTGTTGTCGATATCAGATGTCGGGTTCCTGTCATAATGTCGTCGTCTGTGATCCCGGGGGTGAGAGCTCCAGCCCTCACGGTCCTCCCTGCGACTTCGCCGATCCACCTTCTGTATTCGGTTACCAGACATCCTTAGACAACCTGCCCCAACAGTGTCGGCGATAACACGCATGTTTGACTCCAGGATCCTCTGTTGAAGAGGCTTATCACTGCTGATAAAGACATTATGAAAGTTCTTACTGTTTTGGAGTTTTTTCTTGTTTTCAAGGATAGAGCGTTTGTCTTCTATTGTGTTGCATTTAGCAATGATGACCCCCGGGTTCCTTGACCCCCAGGACTCCTTCCTCTCAGCTGACTCCACCTTGATATCTGTCAACTTCAGTCCATCTCGTATCACGCCATTCACTTTGTTGATAACACTTTCATGAGCAGATTCGAGCACATTCCGTAGCACGATATTCAAGTGAATCGCAGGTGAATCCGCGGAGGTCATGGATTTCTTGATCTTGCTATCGACATGCTTACGTAAAACATCATGTTCATTTCTTATCTGGGTCAAGTCTTTGTGTACGGTAGCGATCTTTTCTTTCACCTCCGATCGGACTGCCTTAATTTCCTCGTCTATCATTTTCTTCACTTTTCCAAATACACTTTCTTCCATCATGGTCATTCTCTTATTAAAATAGTCAGTTTGAGCATGAAGTGCTTGCAACAAATCTTCATTACTGGTAACGCCTTTTTCAACAATATGGCTACCGGTGTTCAGCGTTGACTCACAAGTAGGAATGTCTATATCATTGTTACCTTTCTGTTTCTTGTTAGTACATGTTTCCTCGTCGTTAACAAGGGAACGCTTTCTTTCCTCTGATGAACGAAGATTCGCACTGGGAGGCTTGTGAACTTCGACTTGCGTGACTATCTCGGTCGCCATTACACTGTCCATGTAATCTTGTGATGAAGAGATATCCATAGTTTTGCAGTTTGCGTCGAAGATCGTACTATGAGAGTCACTTTGATTTCACCTATTCAACCATCAGCACTTTAGATTTCTCAATCGCAGGCCAATCAACAAATCATACCTTCTAAATTGTTGATTTTTTCTTATTTTCTTCAGCGTGTAAAAATGTCAACCTCTCCGAGATGATGTGAGACATTCAATAAAAGATAAAAACAAAATTTTGCTCTAATTGACCTATTGAAATGTTATTGAACCCACACACATCTTATTAAACCTTTTATGTAGAATGTCACATTATTACATACTCAACTTAAAAGGGAACCTTTATGATACATTAAATTTACGTACTTAAATCTCTACTTTGAAAAATAACCTTAGAATGCAAAAACAACATTCCACCTTCACATGACAGAATAACAGATGCAAAGAGGATATTGTGCAAAAACGCAAATATTAAGTAAAAAAAGTAAACTGTGGGCATGGAATAGACGGTGTTTCAATGGGTATTGAACAGGGGTGTGGCTACATGAAGACTTTTGTCCGATGAAAGCATATGCACGTGTTTGTTCTACGATTGCTATGCTTCAATCAGTGGCGTGCATCTTGAGACAGTGTTATTTCAAGGTCAATCCATTATGATAGTGATTTAATTTTTAGAGCCTGATTAGATATTTATTCGCGGGAGAATCAAACCCGTAGTAAAATCTAGATTCGACTTTTATTGATGATTGGTCAAAAGACACTGAATTCATTTGATGACGATGTGGTAAATACATCAAACTACATCACCGAAGTGACCTCATTGTAATACAAGTAGAAGCGATAAGACAAGAGGTGCTTTCAAGCGACTTATATATGTGAACTTTCTTATTGAGAGATATGTGGCCCTCACGAGGAGGATCACCCTAATTTGACACATATATTTCGGAGGTAATGAGTAAATTAATGAATATTGACGGATGCATTGTTATTATTTGTTCATTCAGATAAAGTCATCTAAGACTATGCTAACTGCATGTTGTTTAGGTATTGGAGAAAGAGAGGGTGAATAACAATCCATAGATTGATGAAAATAGCATTGTTTGCTCGCTAACAAGACAAAGTGGCTCATCTTATTATGGTTTGTCCATCTTTTAGCAATGTATAATATTCATTACTTCCATCTTTAGATACGTTTATATCAGTGATATCATAAGAACATAAACAACTGCAGTGGATATTTTGAAAGAGTGTCAAAACCTGTCTACGCATGCTCCCATAATCAAACATGTTTATTTGTTTTGTTTTTTTCTATGTCATTTTTTTGTGTGATCTTCATGGTAATTAACCATTCATTCACTAATCAGTATAGCGTATTGTCTAACTGTACACTTACAATAATATACTCAATGAAGGATTATGTTTTATTGGGAATGTTAACTGAATTCGAATATCTTTAAATATATTCTAAAAACATTAAAAAGAGACAACATACTTTTCATATTTATCAAAGTTAACTTTTAAACAACATCAAACTAAACTTCAAACTAAATATTTCATGAAAGTTATCATCTCCCAAAATAGCCAATAATTCAATAATAATTTGATATTAGAATAAATTGAAAATAAATTTGATCAATTTCAGAACATTTTAAGAATTTAAAAAAAAAATGAAAGTCGGAATTTCATTTTGTCATTCTGTATGAGTGTTAACTTCTACTCAATGCTCCAAGATAAACATTTATTGAAAACTCGCCAAGTTTAATTGTCGGGTAGATGCTTAATAAGTGTTCGTATATTCAGGTTAGTCATCTGAGATTTATGTTAATTGGATGTAGTTTAACTTAACGAGGAGGGTATTGGAGTCAGAGCATGTAGCAGACGATGGATTGATGATTTAAATTTTATGCTCCAATTAAACATTTATTGAAAACTCGCAAAGTTTAATTGTCGGGTAGATGCTTGTTAAGTGTTTGTATATTCAGTTTAGTCATCTTAGATTTATGTTAATTGGATGTAGTTTAACTTAACGAGGAGGGTATTGGAGTCAGAGCAGGTAGCAGACGATGGATTGATGAATTCTATTTTATGCTCCAATTAAACATTTATTGAAAACTCGACAAGCTTAATTGTCGGGTAGTTGCTTGTTGATTGTTTGTATATTCAGGTATAGTCATCTGAGATTATTGTTAATTGAATGTCGTTAAACTTAACGAGGAGGGTATTGGAGTCAGAGCGGGTAGCAGACGATGGATTGATGATTTCTTCTCTATGCTCCAAGATAAACATTTATTGAAAACTCGCCAAGTTTAATTGTCGGGTAGATGCTTAATAAGTGTTCGTATATTCAGGTTAGTCATCTGAGATTTATGTTAATTGGATGTAGTTTAACTTAAAGTCCCATAATCAGAATTTTAGTAATATAGATAATTTTTTAAGTATTTTTAACGTATTCTCTGAATATTCAGAAATCCATAAATACAATCAAACCTGAAATCAGATTATTATTCGTGAAATAAGAATTAAGAAATCGAAACGGCTTTCCCGAACCGGCAGGTTGCTATAAATAGAAAGGGGCGTATTTTTTGCAATGTCGCGCAAAGGTTTGTGGGAAGTGAACACGTGACGCAACTTTGCAGGCGATTTTACTTATCAATAAATTAAATACTTTCAAATACATTGATATCATTTGCATGTTTCGTCCATTTTGCAAGGCGTTAACAAATTGAGTTCATATGCCTTCGCCATTGTCAACACAATAATCTTTCTAATTTGCATAAATAAGTTGTAAGGCATAATATGATAGTCAGAAGGACGCAAATTTTGTTTTGTTCGAAGATTTAGACTTCCTTATATGTAGGCAGGTTTATGGTTAAACATATTCAGCCACTTGAACAGAATTTTTCTTTATTTTTATGAATTATACTCTCCTTATTTTGATTAGTTCATAACCAAAACTACTTTCTAAGAAAATAATTGAAATAATAACGATCGGGTGTAATCTTTGTATTGGTCGCTTAGTCAAATTTACCGTTACATGTTTTCTGTAAAATTGGTGATATGACAGCAAGTAATTAAAATAATGCAGATGTTTGAAATTTGTACTTAAGAGTCTGTAGCCAGTCGGAGCGCAGCGTAATACACTCAGGGAACCTGAATGGCCATGATTTCGATAAACAGGAAATGAGGTGAATTCTACGCATGAAACAGTGATGTCACTGATTGTGGGGTCGTTTAAGGCTACGGCAAGTTTTTGAGGGTGGTATACTTCAAAATTCAAGTTAGGTACTTTCCCGTTTATCAAACAATCTGATTTTGGTATCAAAAATTTCCTGAAAGATTTTTCTACCCGACTATGTGCTCCTGTGCCAAAATATTTCGGAAGGTTCAGCTGGATATGCAAGTCTGAATAAGGGACTTTAACGAGGAGGGTATTGGAGTCAGAGCAGGTAGCAGATGATAGATTGATGATTTCTATTTTATGCTACAAGATAAACATGTATTGAAAACTTGCCAAGTTTATTTGTCGGGTAGTTGCTTTATAAATGTTTGTTTATTCAGGTATAGTCTTTGAGATTAATGTTATTTCTTTTTAAAGAGGCAGTAGCACGTTTTTTAATAATTTCATATTTAAGATATTTCACTGATAATTGTGAGTTATTGCTAAATGTATTATATTGACAGTGCCAAAAATCTCATTACAAAAGCCAGTCATCCATAGTCAGAGGACAAAGTATGAAGATTCATATAAAATCCATTGACGGCCATTTTTGTGTGAATACCTTTAATTCATTTTGTGTACGAAAATGTCATCCCATGGCTAAACTTTACCTTATACATTTGAATTATTCGTGACATCACCTTATATTCCCCCTAAAAACGTGCTAATGCCCCTTTAAAGTCAACATTTCATCAAATTATATATTTCAAAGTCAACATTTCACCAAACTATTACTTATCAAAGTAAACATTTCACCATTATTTCTTTTCAAAATCCACATTCCATCAAATTATTAATTTTCAAAGTCAACATTTCATCAAATTATTACATATCAAAGTAAACATTTCACCATTATTTCTTTTGAAAGTCAACATTTCAAAAAAATATTTATTTCAAAGTCACCATTTCATAATTTTTTCTCTTCAAACTCAATATTTCATCAACTAATAACTTTTTAAAATCAACATTTCATCAAATTTTTTCTTTTGAAAATCAACATTTCACCAATTATTACTTTTCAAAGTCAACACTTCCTCCAACATATCAGTTTTCAAAGTCAACATTTCACCAAATCATTACTTTTGAAAGTAAACATTTCACCATTATTTATTTTGAAATCAACATTTCAAAAAAAATATTTATTTCAAAGTCAAAATTTCACAATTTTGTTCTCTTCAAACTCAACATTTCATCAACTAATAACTTTTTAAAATCAACATTTCATCAAATTATTTCTTTTTAAAGTCAACATTTCACCAATTATTTCTTTTCAAAGTCAACACTTCTTCAAACATATCAGTTTTCAAAGTCAACATTTCACCAAATTATTACTTTTGAAAGTAAACACTTCATCAAATCATTAATTTCCAAAACCAACATTTCTTCAAATTAATACCTTTCAAAGTCAATATTTCACCTTAATTCTTTTCAAAATCAACATTTCATCAAATTATTTCTTTCAAAAGACATCCTTTCATCAAATCATTTCTTTCAAAGTCTACATTTCACAAATCATTTATTTACAAAGTCATCATTCACCAAATTATTTCTTTTCAAAGTCAACATTTCATCAAATTATTACTTTTAGAAGTCAACTTTTCACCAATTGTTACTTTTCAAAGTCAACACTTTTCAAATTATTACTTTTCAAAGTCAACTTTTCACCAATTGTTACTTTTCAAAATCAACTTTTCACCAATTGTTACTTTTCAAAGTCAGCATTTTTCAAATTATTTCTTTTCAAAGTCAACATTTTGCCAATTATCACTTTTCAAAGTCAAAAATAATCAAGGTAATAAATATCTATTAAAGATGATATTTACAAAACTTTACAAACCTTTACAAACCTTTACAAACATTTACAAAATAATAAATATCTTGTAAATATCATCTTTAATAGATATTTATTACCTTGATTATTTTTGTAAATAAGTACTTTAATCTTTGTAAATATCTTGTAAATAAGTACTTTACAAGATATTTAATCCTTTGTAAATATCTTGTAAAGAACTTCTTTTCATGCAGTGGTAGTAATGTTTTATGCTCAACTTGATATCAGTTGAAAGCATCAGGATCATTGAAGTAATGTTTTATGCTCAACTTGATATCAGTTGAGAGCATCAGGATCATTGTAGTAATGTTTTATGCTCAACGAGATATCAGTTGAGCATCAGGATCATTGTAGTAATGTTTTATGCTCAACTTGATATCAGTTGAGAGCATCAGGATCATTGTAGTAATGTTTTATGCTCAACTTGATATCAGTTGAGAGCATCAGGATCATTGTAGTATTGTTTTATGCTCAACTTGATATCAGTTGAGAGCATCGGGATCATTGTAGTAATGTTTTATGCTCAACTTGATATCAGTTGAGAGCATCGGGATCATTGTAGTAATGTTTTATGCTCTACTTGATATCAGTTGAGAGCATCGGGATCATTGTAGTATTGTTTTATGCTCAACGAGATATCAGTTGAGAGCATCAGGATCATTGTAGTATTGTTTTATGCTCAACGAGATATCAGTTGAGAGCATCAGGATCATTGTAGTATTGTTTTATGCTCAACGAGATATCAGTTGAGAGCATCGGGGTCATTGTAGTAATGTTTCATGCTCAACTTGATATCAGTTGAGAGCATCAGGATCATTGTACTAATGTTTTATGCTCAACTTGATATCAGTTGAGAGCATCAGAATCATTGTAGTAATGTTTTATGTCCAACTTGATATCAGTTGAGAGCATCAGGATCATTGTAGTTATGTTTTATGCTCAACTTGATATCAGTTGAGAGCATCAGAATCATTGTAGTAATGTTTTATGCCCAACGAGATATCAGTTGAGAGCATCAGGATCATTGTAGTAATGTTTTATGCTCACATTGATATCAGCTGAGAGCATCGGGATCATTGTAGTAATGTTTTATGCTCAACGAGATATCAGTTGAGAGCATCAGGATCATTGTAGTAATGTTTTATGCTCAACGAGATATCAGTTGAGAGCATCAGGATCATTGTAGTAATGTTTTATGCTCAACTTGATATCAGTTGAGAGCATCAGGATCATTGTAGTAATGTTTTATGCTCAACTTGATATCAGTTGAGAGCATCAGGATCATTGTAGTAATGTTTTATGCTCAACTTGATATCAGTTGAGAGCATCAGGATCATTGTAGTAATGTTTTATGCTTAACGAGATATCAGTTGAGAGCATCAGGATCATTGTAGTATTGTTTTATGCTCAACTTGATATCAGTTGAGAGCATCGGGATCATTGTAGTAATGTTTTATGCTCAACGAGATATCAGCTGAGAGCATCGGGATCATTGTAGTAATGTTTTATGCTCAACGAGATATCAGTTGAGAGCATCAGGATCATTGTAGTAATGTTTTATGCTCAACTTGATATCAGCTGAGAGCATCAGGATCATTGTAGTAATGTTTTATGCTCAACTTGATATCAGTTGAGAGCATCAGGATCATTGTAGTAATGTTTTATGCTCAACTTGATAAGAGTTGAGAGCATCAGGATCATTGTAGTAATGTTTTATGCTCAACTTGATATCAGTTGAGAGCATCAGGATCATTGTAGTAATGTTTTATGCTCAACTTGATATCAGTTGAGAGCATCGGGATCATTGTAGTAATGTTTTATGCTCTACTTGATATCAGTTGAGAGCATCGGGATCATTGTAGTATTGTTTTATGCTCAACGAGATATCAGTTGAGAGCATCAGGATCATTGTAGTATTGTTTTATGCTCAACGAGATATCAGTTGAGAGCATCAGGATCATTGTAGTATTGTTTTATGCTCAACGAGATATCAGTTGAGAGCATCGGGATCATTGTAGTAATGTTTTATGCTCAACTTGATATCAGTTGAGAGCATCAGGATCATTGTACTAATGTTTTATGCTCAACTTGATATCAGTTGAGAGCATCAGAATCATTGTAGTAATGTTTTATGCTCAACTTGATATCAATTGAGAGCATCAGGATCATTGTAGTTATGTTTTATGCTCAACGAGATATCAGTTGAGAGCATCAGGATAATTGTAGTAATGTTTTATGCCCAACGAGATATCAGTTGAGAGCATCAGGATCATTGTAGTAATGTTTTATGCTCAACTTGATATCAGTTGAGAGCATCGGGATCATTGTAGTAATGTTTTATGCTCAACGAGATATCAGTTGAGAGCATCAGGATCATTGTAGTAATGTTTTATGCTCAACTTGATATCAGTTGAGAGCATCAGGATCATTGTAGTAATGTTTTATGCTCAACTTGATATCAGTTGAGAGCATCAGGATCATTGTGGTAATGTTTTATGCTCAACTTGATATCAGTTGAGAGCATCAGGATCATTGTAGTAATGTTTTATGCGTAACGAGATATCAGTTGAGAGCATCAGGATCATTGTAGTAATGTTTTATGCTCAACTTGATATCAGTTGAGAGCATCAGGATCATTGTAGTAATGTTTTATGCTCAACTTGATATCAGTTGAGAGCATCAGGATCATTGTAGTAATGTTTTATGCTCAACTTGATAAGAGTTGAGAGCATCAGGATCATTGTAGTAATGTTTTATGCTCAACTTGATATCAGTTGAGAGCATCAGGATCATTGTAGTAATGTTTTATGCTTAACGAGATATCAGTTGAGAGCATCAGGATCATTGTAGTAATGTTTTATGCTCAACTTGATATCAGTTGAGAGCATCGGGATCATTGTAGTAATGTTTTATGCTCAACGAGATATCAGTTGAGATCATCAGGATCATTGTAGTAATGTTTTATGCTCAACTTGATATCAGCTGAGAGCATCGGGATCATTGTAGTAATGTTTTATGCTCAACTTGATATCAGTTGAGAGCATCAGGATCATTGTAGTAATGTTTTATGCTCAACTTGATATCAGTTGAGAGCATCAGGATCATTGTTGTAATGTTTTATGCTCAACTTGATATCAGTTGAGAGCATCAGGATCATTGTAGTAATGTTTTATGCTCAACTTGATATCAGCTGAGAGCATCGGGATCATTGTAGTAATGTTTTATGCTCAACGAGATATCAGTTGAGAGCATCAGGATCATTGTAGTAATGTTTTATGCTCAACTTGATATCAGTTGAGAGCATCAGGATCATTGTAGTAATGTTTTATTCTCAACGAGACATCAGCTGAGAGCATCGGGATCATTGTAGTAATGTTTTATGCTCAACGAGATATCAGTTGAGCATCAGGATCATTGTAGTAATGTTTTATGCTCAACTTGATACCAGTTGAGCATCAGGATCATTGTAGTAATGTTTTATTCTCAACGAGACATCAGCTGAGAGCATCGGGATCATTGTAGTAATGTTTTATGCTCAACGAGATATCAGTTGAGCATCAGGATCATTGTAGTAATGTTTTATGCTCAACTTGATACCAGTTGAGCATCAGGATCATTGTAGTAATGTTTTATGCTCAACTTGATATCAGTTGAGAGCATCAGGATCATTGTAGTAATGTTTTTTGCTCAACGAGATATCAGTTGAGCATCAGGATCATTGTAGTAATGTTTTATGCTCAACTTGATATCAGCTGAGAGCATCGGGATCATTGTAGTAATGTTTTATGCTCAACGAGATATCAGTTGAGAGCATCAGGATCATTGTAGTAATGTTTTATGCTCAACTTGATATCAGTTGAGAGCATCAGGATCATTGTAGTAATGTTTTATGCTCAACTTGATATCAGTTGAGAGCATCAGGATCATTGTTGTAATGTTTTATGCTCAACTTGATATCAGTTGAGAGCATCAGGATCATTGTAGTAATGTTTTATGCTCAACTTGATATCAGCTGAGAGCATCGGGATCATTGTAGTAATGTTTTATGCTCAACGAGATATCAGTTGAGAGCATCAGGATCATTGTAGTAATGTTTTATGCTCAACTTGATATCAGTTGAGAGCATCAGGATCATTGTAGTAATGTTTTATGCTCTACTTGATATCAGTTGAGAGCATCGGGATCATTGTAGTATTGTTTTATGCTCAACGAGATATCAGTTGAGAGCATCAGGATCATTGTAGTATTGTTTTATGCTCAACGAGATATCAGTTGAGAGCATCAGGATCATTGTAGTATTGTTTTATGCTCAACGAGATATCAGTTGAGAGCATCGGGATCATTGTAGTAATGTTTTATGCTCAACTTGATATCAGTTGAGAGCATCAGGATCATTGTACTAATGTTTTATGCTCAACTTGATATCAGTTGAGAGCATCAGAATCATTGTAGTAATGTTTTATGCTCAACTTGATATCAGTTGAGAGCATCAGGATCATTGTAGTTATGTTTTATGCTCAACGAGATATCAGTTGAGAGCATCAGGATAATTGTAGTAATGTTTTATGCCCAACGAGATATCAGTTGAGAGCATCAGGATCATTGTAGTAATGTTTTATGCTCAACTTGATATCAGTTGAGAGCATCGGGATCATTGTAGTAATGTTTTATGCTCAACGAGATATCAGTTGAGAGCATCAGGATCATTGTAGTAATGTTTTATGCTCAACTTGATATCAGTTGAGAGCATCAGGATCATTGTAGTAATGTTTTATGCTCAACTTGATATCAGTTGAGAGCATCAGGATCATTGTGGTAATGTTTTATGCTCAACTTGATATCAGTTGAGAGCATCAGGATCATTGTAGTAATGTTTTATGCTTAACGAGATATCAGTTGAGAGCATCAGGATCATTGTAGTAATGTTTTATGCTCAACTTGATATCAGTTGAGAGCATCAGGATCATTGTAGTAATGTTTTATGCTCAACTTGATATCAGTTGAGAGCATCAGGATCATTGTAGTAATGTTTTATGCTCAACTTGATAAGAGTTGAGAGCATCAGGATCATTGTAGTAATGTTTTATGCTCAACTTGATATCAGTTGAGAGCATCAGGATCATTGTAGTAATGTTTTATGCTTAACGAGATATCAGTTGAGAGCATCAGGATCATTGTAGTAATGTTTTATGCTCAACTTGATATCAGTTGAGAGCATCGGGATCATTGTAGTAATGTTTTATGCTCAACGAGATATCAGTTGAGATCATCAGGATCATTGTAGTAATGTTTTATGCTCAACTTGATATCAGCTGAGAGCATCGGGATCATTGTAGTAATGTTTTATGCTCAACTTGATATCAGTTGAGAGCATCAGGATCATTGTAGTAATGTTTTATGCTCAACTTGATATCAGTTGAGAGCATCAGGATCATTGTTGTAATGTTTTATGCTCAACTTGATATCAGTTGAGAGCATCAGGATCATTGTAGTAATGTTTTATGCTCAACTTGATATCAGCTGAGAGCATCGGGATCATTGTAGTAATGTTTTATGCTCAACGAGATATCAGTTGAGAGCATCAGGATCATTGTAGTAATGTTTTATGCTCAACTTGATATCAGTTGAGAGCATCAGGATCATTGTAGTAATGTTTTATTCTCAACGAGACATCAGCTGAGAGCATCGGGATCATTGTAGTAATGTTTTATGCTCAACGAGATATCAGTTGAGCATCAGGATCATTGTAGTAATGTTTTATGCTCAACTTGTTATCAGTTGAGCATCAGGATCATTGTAGTAATGTTTTATGCTCAACGAGATATCAGCTGAGAGCATCAGGATCATTGTAGTAATGTTTTATGCTCAACTTGATATCAGTTGAGAGCATCGGGATCATTGTAGTAATGTTTTATGCTCAACTTGATACCAGTTGAGCATCAGGATCATTGTAGTAATGTTTTATGCTCAACTTGATATCAGTTGAGAGCATCAGGATCATTGTAGTAATGTTTTATGCTCAACGAGATATCAGTTGAGCATCAGGATCATTGTAGTAATGTTTTATGCTCAACTTGATATCAGCTGAGAGCATCGGGATCATTGAAGTAATGTTTTATGCTCAACTTGATATCGGTTGAGAGCATCGGGATCATTGTAGTACTGTTTTATGCTCAACGAGATATCAGTTGAGCATCAGGATCATTGTAGTAATGTTTTATGCTCAACTTGATATCAGCTGAGAGCATCAGAATCATTGCAGTAATGTTTTATGCTCAACTTGATATCAGTTGAGAGCATCGGGATCATTGTAGTAATGTTTTATGCTCAACTTGATAAGAGTTGAGAGCATCAGGATCATTGTAGTAATGTTTTATGCTCAACGAGATATCAGTTGAGAGCATCAGGATCATTGTAGTAATGTTTTATGCTCAACTTGATAAGAGTTGAGAGCATCAGGATCATTGTAGTAATGTTTTATGCTCAACTTGATATCAGTTGAGAGCATCAGGATCATTGTAGTAATGTTTTATGCTTAACGAGATATCAGTTGAGAGCATCAGGATCATTGTAGTAATGTTTTATGCTCAACTTGATATCAGTTGAGAGCATCGGGATCATTGTAGTAATGTTTTATGCTCAACGAGATATCAGTTGAGATCATCAGGATCATTGTAGTAATGTTTTATGCTCAACTTGATATCAGCTGAGAGCATCGGGATCATTGTAGTAATGTTTTATGCTCAACTTGATATCAGTTGAGAGCATCAGGATCATTGTAGTAATGTTTTATGCTCAACTTGATATCAGTTGAGAGCATCAGGATCATTGTTGTAATGTTTTATGCTCAACTTGATATCAGTTGAGAGCATCAGGATCATTGTAGTAATGTTTTATGCTCAACTTGATATCAGCTGAGAGCATCGGGATCATTGTAGTAATGTTTTATGCTCAACGAGATATCAGTTGAGAGCATCAGGATCATTGTAGTAATGTTTTATGCTCAACTTGATATCAGTTGAGAGCATCAGGATCATTGTAGTAATGTTTTATGCTCAACGAGACATCAGCTGAGAGCATCGGGATCATTGTAGTAATGTTTTATGCTCAACTTGATATCAGTTGAGAGCATCAGGATCATTGTAGTAATGTTTTATGCTCAACGAGATATCAGTTGAGCATCAGGATCATTGTAGTAATGTTTTATGCTCAACGAGATATCAGTTGAGCATCAGGATCATTGTAGTAATGTTTTATGCTCAACTTGATATCAGTTGAGCATCAGGATCATTGTAGTAATGTTTTATGCTCAACGAGATATCAGCTGAGAGCATCAGGATCATTGTAGTAATGTTTTATGCTCAACGAGATATCAGTTGAGAGCATCGGGATCATTGTAGTAATGTTTTATGCTCAACTTGATACCAGTTGAGCATCAGGATCATTGTAGTAATGTTTTATGCTCAACTTGATATCAGTTGAGAGCATCAGGATCATTGTAGTAATGTTTTATGCTCAACGAGATATCAGTTGAGCATCAGGATCATTGTAGTAATGTTTTATGCTCAACTTGATATCAGCTGAGAGCATCGGGATCATTGAAGTAATGTTTTATGCTCAACTTGATATCGGTTGAGAGCATCGGGATCATTGTAGTACTGTTTTATGCTCAACGAGATATCAGTTGAGCATCAGGATCATTGTAGTAATGTTTTATGCTCAACTTGATATCAGCTGAGAGCATCAGAATCATTGCAGTAATGTTTTATGCTCAACTTGATATCAGTTGAGAGCATCGGGATCATTGTAGTAATGTTTTATGCTCAACTTGATAAGAGTTGAGAGCATCAGGATCATTGTAGTAATGTTTTATGCTCAACGAGATATCAGTTGAGAGCATCAGGATCATTGTAGTAATGTTTTATGCTCAACGAGATATCAGTTGAGAGCATCAGGATCATTGTAGTAATGTTTTATGCTCAACGAGATATCAGTTGAGAGCATCAGGATCATTGTAGTAATGTTTTATGCTCAACGAGATATCAGTTGAAAGCATCAGGATCATTGAAGTAATGTTTTATGCTCAACTTGATATCAGTTGAGAGCATCAGGATCATTGTAGTAATGTTTTATGCTCAACTTGATATCAGTTGAAAGCATCAGGATCATTGAAGTAATGTTTTATGCTCAACTTGATATCAGTTGAGAGCATCAGGATCATTGTAGTAATGTTTTATGCTCAACTTGATATCAGTTGAGCATCAGGATCATTGTAGTAATGTTTTATGCTCAACGAGATATCAGCTGAGAGCATCAGGATCATTGTAGTAATGTTTTATGCTCAACGAGATATCAGTTGAGAGCATCGGGATCATTGTAGTAATGTTTTATGCTCAACTTGATATCAGTTGAGCATCAGGATCATTGTAGTAATGTTTTATGCTCAACTTGATATCAGTTGAGAGCATCAGGATCATTGTAGTAATGTTTTATGCTCAACGAGATATCAGTTGAGCATCAGGATCATTGTAGTAATGTTTTATGCTCAACTTGATATCAGCTGAGAGCATCAGAATCATTGCAGTAATGTTTTATGCTCAACTTGATATCAGTTGAGAGCATCGGGATCATTGTAGTAATGTTTTATGCTCAACTTGATATCAGTTGAGAGCATCAGGATCATTGTAGTAATGTTTTATGCTCAACTTGATATCAGTTGAGAGCATCGGGATCATTGTAGTAATGTTTTATGCTCAACTTGATATCAGTTGAGAGCATCGGGATCATTGTAGTAATGTTTTATGCTCAACGAGATATCAGTTGAGAGCATCAGGATCATTGTAGTAATGTTTTATGCTCAACGAGATATCAGTTGAGAGCATCAGGATCATTGTAGTAATGTTTTATGCTCAACGAGATATCAGTTGAGCATCAGGATCATTGTAGTAATGTTTTATGCTCAACGAGATATCAGTTGAGAGCATCAGGATCATTGTAGTAATGTTTTATGCTCAACGAGATATCAGTTGAGAGCATCAGGATCATTGTAGTAATGTTTTATGCTCAACGAGATATCAGTTGAGCATCAGGATCATTGTAGTAATGTTTTATGCTCAACGAGATATCAGTTGAAAGCATCAGGATCATTGAAGTAATGTTTTATGCTCAACTTGATATCAGTTGAGAGCATCAGGATCATTGTAGTAATGTTTTATGCTCAACTTGATATCAGTTGAAAGCATCAGGATCATTGAAGTAATGTTTTATGCTCAACTTGATATCAGCTGAGAGCATCGGGATCATTGTAGTAATGTTTTATGCTCAACTTGATATCAGCTGAGAGCATCAGGATCATTGTAGTAATGTTTTATGCTCAACGAGATATCAGTTGAGAGCATCATGATCATTGTAGTAATGTTTTATGCTCAACTTGATATCAGCTGAGAGCATCAGGATCATTGTAGTAATGTTTTATGCTCAACGAGATATCAGTTGAGCATCAGGATCATTGTAGTAATGTTTTATGCTCAACTTGATATCAGCTGCGAGCATCAGGATCATTGTAGTAATGTTTTATGCTCAACTTGATAAGAGTTGAGAGCATCGGGATCATTGTAGTAATGTTTTATGCTCAACGAGATATCAGTTGAGAGCATCAGGATCATTGTAGTAATGTTTTATGCTCAACTTGATATCAGCTGAGAGCATCGGGATCATTGTAGTAATGTTTTATGCTCAACGAGATATCAGTTGAGCATCAGGATCATTGTAGTAATGTTTTATGCTCAACGAGATATCAGTTGAGAGCATCAGGATCATTGTAGTAATGTTTTATGCTCAACTTGATATCAGCTGAGAGCATCAGGATCATTGTAGTAATGTTTTATGCTCAACGAGATATCAGTTGAGCATCAGGATCATTGTAGTAATGTTTTATGCTCAACTTGATATCAGCTGAGAGCATCGGGATCATTGTAGTAATGTTTTATGCTCAACTTGATATCAGTTGAGAGCATCGGGATCATTGTAGTAATGTTTTATGCTCAACTTGATATCAGCTGAGAGCATCGGGATCATTGTAGTAATGTTTTATGCTCAACTTGATATCAGTTGAGAGCATCGGGATCATTGTAGTAATGTTTTATGCTCAACTTGATATCAGCTGAGAGCATCGGGATCATTGTAGTAATGTTTTATGCTCAACTTGATATCAGTTGAGAGCATCATGATCATTGTAGTAATGTTTTATGCTCAACTTGATATCAGCTGAGAGCATCAGGATCATTGTAGTAATGTTTTATGCTCAACGAGATATCAGTTGAGCATCAGGATCATTGTAGTAATGTTTTATGCTCAACTTGATATCAGCTGCGAGCATCAGGATCATTGTAGTAATGTTTTATGCTCAACTTGATAAGAGTTGAGAGCATCGGGATCATTGTAGTAATGTTTTATGCTCAACGAGATATCAGTTGAGAGCATCAGGATCATTGTAGTAATGTTTTATGCTCAACTTGATATCAGCTGAGAGCATCGGGATCATTGTAGTAATGTTTTATGCTCAACGAGATATCAGTTGAGCATCAGGATCATTGTAGTAATGTTTTATGCTCAACTTGATATCAGCTGAGAGCATCGGGATCATTGAAGTAATGTTTTATGCTCAACTTGATATCGGTTGAGAGCATCGGGATCATTGTAGTACTGTTTTATGCTCAACGAGATATCAGTTGAGCATCAGGATCATTGTAGTAATGTTTTATGCTCAACTTGATATCAGCTGAGAGCATCAGAATCATTGCAGTAATGTTTTATGCTCAACTTGATATCAGTTGAGAGCATCGGGATCATTGTAGTAATGTTTTATGCTCAACTTGATATCAGTTGAGAGCATCAGGATCATTGTAGTAATGTTTTATGCTCAACTTGATATCAGTTGAGAGCATCGGGATCATTGTAGTAATGTTTTATGCTCAACTTGATATCAGTTGAGAGCATCGGGATCATTGTAGTAATGTTTTATGCTCAACGAGATATCAGTTGAGAGCATCAGGATCATTGTAGTAATGTTTTATGCTCAACGAGATATCAGTTGAGAGCATCAGGATCATTGTAGTAATGTTTTATGCTCAACGAGATATCAGTTGAGCATCAGGATCATTGTAGTAATGTTTTATGCTCAACGAGATATCAGTTGAGAGCATCAGGATCATTGTAGTAATGTTTTATGCTCAACGAGATATCAGTTGAGAGCATCAGGATCATTGTAGTAATGTTTTATGCTCAACGAGATATCAGTTGAGCATCAGGATCATTGTAGTAATGTTTTATGCTCAACGAGATATCAGTTGAAAGCATCAGGGTCATTGAAGTAATGTTTTATGCTCAACTTGATATCAGTTGAGAGCATCAGGATCATTGTAGTAATGTTTTATGCTCAACTTGATATCAGTTGAAAGCATCAGGATCATTGAAGTAATGTTTTATGCTCAACTTGATATCAGTTGAGAGCATCAGGATCATTGTAGTAATGTTTTATGCTCAACGAGATATCAGTTGAGCATCAGGATCATTGTAGTAATGTTTTATGCTCAACTTGATATCAGTTGAAAGCATCAGGATCATTGAAGTAATGTTTTATGCTCAACTTGATATCAGTTGAGAGCATCAGGATCATTGTAGTAATGTTTTATGCTCAACTTGATATCAGCTGAGAGCATCGGGATCATTGTAGTAATGTTTTATGCTCAACTTGATATCAGTTGAGAGCATCAGGATCATTGTAGTAATGTTTTATGCTCAACGAGATATCAGTTGAGCATCAGGATCATTGTAGTAATGTTTTATGCTCAACGAGATATCAGCTGAGAGCATCGGGATCATTGTAGTAATGTTTTATGCTCAACTTGATATCAGTTGAGAGCATCGGGATCATTGTAGTAATGTTTTATGCTCAACTTGATATCAGTTGAGAGCATCGGGATCATTGTAGTAATGTTTTATGCTCAACTTAATATCAGTTGAGAGCATCAGGATCATTGTAGTAATGTTTTATGCTCAACGAGATATCAGCTGAGAGCATCAGGATCATTGTAGTAATGTTTTATGCTCAACTTAATATCAGTTGAGAGCATCGGGATCATTGTAGTAATGTTTTATGCTCAAAGAGATATCAGTTGAGAGCATCGGGATCATTGTAGTAATGTTTTATGCTCAACTTGATATCAGTTGAGAGCATCAGGATCATTGTAGTAATGTTTTATGCTAAACGAGATATCAGTTGAGAGCATTGGGATCATTGTAGTAATGTTTTATGCTCAACTTGATAACAGTTGAGAGCATCAGGATCATTGTAGTAATGTTTTATGCTCAACGAGATATCAGTTGAGAGCATCAGGATCATTGTAGTAATGTTTTATGCTCAACTTGATATCAGTTGAGAGCATCGGGATCATTGTAGTAATGTTTTATGCTCAACTTGATATCAGTTGAGAGCATCGGGATCATTGTAGTAATGTTTTATGCTCAACTTAATATCAGTTGAGAGCATCAGGATCATTGTAGTAATGTTTTATGCTCAACGAGATATCAGCTGAGAGCATCGGGATCATTGTAGTAATGTTTTATGCTCAACTTAATATCAGTTGAAAGCATCGGGATCATTGTAGTAATGTTTTATGCTCAAAGAGATATCAGTTGAGAGCATCGGGATCATTGTAGTAATGTTTTATGCTCAACTTGATATCAGTTGAGAGCATCGGGATCATTGTAGTAATGTTTTATGCTCAACTTAATATCAGTTGAGAGCATCAGGATCATTGTAGTAATGTTTTATGCTCAAAGAGATATCAGTTGAGAGCATCAGGATCATTGTAGTAATGTTTTATGCTCAACTTGATATCAGTTGAGAGCATCAGGATCATTGTAGTAATGTTTTATGCTCAACTTGATAACAGTTGAGAGCATCAGGATCATTGTAGTAATGTTTTATGCTCAACGAGATATCAGTTGAGAGCATCAGGATCATTGTAGTAATGTTTTATGCTCAACTTGATATCAGTTGAGAGCATCGGGATCATTGTAGTAATGTTTTATGCTCAACTTGATATCAGTTGAGAGCATCGGGATCATTGTAGTAATGTTTTATGCTCAACTTAATATCAGTTGAGAGCATCAGGATCATTGTAGTAATGTTTTATGCTCAACGAGATATCAGCTGAGAGCATCGGGATCATTGTAGTAATGTTTTATGCTCAACTTAATATCAGTTGAAAGCATCGGGATCATTGTAGTAATGTTTTATGCTCAAAGAGATATCAGTTGAGAGCATCGGGATCATTGTAGTAATGTTTTATGCTCAACTTGATATCAGTTGAGAGCATCGGGATCATTGTAGTAATGTTTTATGCTCAACTTAATATCAGTTGAGAGCATCAGGATCATTGTAGTAATGTTTTATGCTCAAAGAGATATCAGTTGAGAGCATCAGGATCATTGTAGTAATGTTTTATGCTCAACTTGATATCAGTTGAGAGCATCAGGATCATTGTAGTAATGTTTTATGCTCAACTTAATATCAGTTGAGAGCATCAGGATCATTGTAGTAATGTTTTATGCTCAACTTGATATCAGTTGAGAGCATCAGGATCATTGTAGTAATGTTTTATGCTCAACTTGATATCAGCTGAGAGCATCGGGATCATTGAAGTAATGTTTTATGCTCAACTTGATATCAGTTGAGAGCATCGGGATCATTGTAGTAATGTTTTATGCTCAACGAGATATCAGTTGAGAGCATCGGGATCATTGTAGTAATGTTTTATGCTCAACTTGATATCAGTTGAGAGCATCGGGATCATTGTAGTAATGTTTTATGCTCAACGAGATATCAGCTGAGAGCATCGGGATCATTGTAGTAATGTTTTATGCTCAACTTGATAACAGTTGAGAGCATCAGGATCATTGTAGTAATGTTTTATGCTCAACTTAATATCAGTTGAGAGCATCAGGATCATTGTAGTAATGTTTTATGCTCAACTTAATATCAGTTGAGAGCATCAGGATCATTGTAGTAATGTTTTATGCTAAACGAGATATCAGTTGAGAGCATCAGGATCATTGTAGTATTGTTTTATGCTCAACTTGATAACAGTTGAGAGCATCAGGATCATTGTAGTAATGTTTTATGCTCAACTTGATATCAGTTGAGAGCATCAGGATCATTGTAGTAATGTTTTATGCTCAACTTGATAACAGTTGAGAGCATCGGGATCATTGTAGTAATGTTTTATGCTCAACTTGATGTCAGTTGAGAGCATCAGGATCATTGTAGTATTGTTTTATGCTCAACGAGATTTCAGCTGAGAGCATCAGGATCATTGTAGTAATGTTTTATGCTCAACTTGATATCAGTTGAGAGCATCAGGATCATTGTAGTAATGTTTTATGCTCAACTTGATATCCGCTGAGAGCATCAGGATCATTGTAGTAATGTTTTATGCTCAACTTGATATCAGTTGAGAGCATCAGGATCGGTTTTATGCTCAACTTGATATCATTTGAGAGCATCAGGATCATTGTAGTAATGTTTTATGCTCAACTTGATATCAGTTGAGCATAAGGATCATTGTAGTAATGTTTTATGCTCAACTTGATATCAGTTGAGAGCATCGGGATCATTGTAGTATTGTTTTATGCTCAACTTGATTACAGACAACGCATTTTGCACTGGTAAGAACATAACGTTTGGGCAATGGAAACCGTTTATTGGATCGTTGTTCTGTGATGGAATTACTATTTTTCAAGAGACTTGTTCTTGTTCTTGTACTTGTACTTGTATTGGTTTTTCAGTTTCTATCATCAGGATATACTGAACCTATTTTGACAGAAGTTCTGCTTCGTGATTAACATTTTCACACATTTTCACACATTTTCACACATTTTCTTGTAAAATTATATGTTTAACCCATAACGTCTTTTGAGGAGTATATAAACGAGAAAATTATTCTTTCCTGTTTTTCTTCATTGACGTCCACGGGCTTTCTTTAATTTTTGCGCCAGGAGTCGGATCAGACCCATCTAGAAAATGTTTACCACTTGAATATACCTTCATGTTTCAACTCCTATCGGTCTGAATAATCGCATGTTCTGAAGTCGGTTATCAGAAGCATCCAAGGAGAAATCCTCCTGAGCAAGAAGAAAGGTAGATGTACATCCTGTTTCAGTAATGTTAGTTATGTAAGTGGGTTTGTTGTGGTCACCTCCTCAGTCATTTGTGTCGAGATAGATATGTTGAGTGAGCACAACGGCTGTTAGTACACTTGCGTAAATAACCGTATTGGTAGTTTCAATGAGCGGATATCAAAGGTCAATCATCTACATATTTGTTGCAAGTTTTAATCGATTAATCGTGGTTTTCAAGAGTATTTCACTTATATCGCGGCTGCTAGTATTATTGCAGGGGAAAAGCCCACTACACTATTGTGGCTTTACATGGCGGTGAAACCTGCGAGCAATAGCTGGAACTAGCGAACCATGGGTGGTACTGCACTGAAATTCAGTGAAGCATTGCACCCGAACCTGACTGCGTGAAGAACAGTTCTCTACTACAGACAAAGTTGCCGAGCCCCTTGCGGGGTTTCGAACCACGGACTGTAAACTACGTTACGTTGAAGGCGTTCAATTTAGGGGGCGTCTAAAAACTTCAAAACAATCGAAGGAACTCGGGAACTGATTTCGTGACCCAGTTTAGTTTTGAATTATAAAATCAACTTGAGGTTATATCATTTCTTCAGAATCTGGTAGAACTGTTTCAGTCCTATTCAGCACTAGTTTTTGTGATCTGTTTCTTCTGCTCGTGGGTATTATTCTGTGTATGGTTATAGACTTATACTTTCACTGACGTTTAATGGAAATTGTTATTATTGGTATATCATCAAATACACCTCAAAATAATATATTATATAATATATATACATTATTTCATATTTAGAAAATACTTAAGTGCAAAAAGAGTTTCTAAGGAAAATAGAGTAATTGTCTCTGTAGCTTATCAGGCTTCATATCAACTTTGCTTTAGGGTGTGTCAAATGTGGTTCCCCCTTAGTAGGGGCCACAGGGTCACCAAATGTACAATTTAGAGTCCTCCTTATCTAACTAAGAGTAAGAAGGGGCACCAAAGCTATAAATTATAATCCTCACTAGTCAATGAGTCTGTACACAAAGTTTCAGCTTTCTATGCCTTGTGGTTCTTGAGAAGAAGATGAAAATATGTTTTTGTGGTTGTGACCCCTGAAGCCTGTATTAGGGGCCGGAAGACCACCAAAGCTATTTCTAAGATTTTAAAATGGAAAAGATTCGGTAATAAAAAAACTATTACCTGAGGACGTTTGTCATATGACTGTTACGAAACTCTCGCAAATTTGTGTATAACCCTCGCTCTCGCTCGGATATTTTCACACTTGTTCCGTATAAGTCATATGACATACTTCCTCGGGTAATAATCTCTATATATTAAAAGGGTGACCACTAGAAGTAAATAAACAGAAATATTCAGCAGGAGGTTTGATCAACTGCATGGTTGCATCTCCTTGCTGATTCGCTGACAATCAAGGTAGACAGGGGGCTGTGTTTGTCACCACCGTGTTATTGCATGATACATTACAATTTTGGAAGCTCTATTCTTTAACCACCTTTAATCACTCGGATAACAAGATAAATCGACTACTTCCTGTATCACAAGAACAAGAGAATAATTGTTCACACTTTAATTCTCAACAACAGAAACACAAGATGATTGGTTAATTAAAAAAAAAGGATTCATCTTGCGATTACCTGTACAAAATCGTAAGTGTTAGAGGCCAAGAGGGTCCGTGAATAGAGTTAAGAGGTTCAGGGATAGCTAAATAGCACTGGCTCATAATTGTATACTCATCACACAAAATTAAGCAACATCTAATATTTTGAACATGTGCATCTTGTCCTAATTTCATGTTTAAAGATCTGATCAAAGGCAATCAAAGATAATTGATCAATGGCTTTCTAGAGTATGTACATATTTTCCTGAAGAAATGTCCGTTTTCGTGAGGCGTATTTCATTTTATAGTCCAGCAGATATGTGAAGAATTTATATACAATTGTGCCTTTAATGATACAAGCATGAAATTTGGTACACAGTTGAGTGAAATTTGGATATAAAGACATTCCAGATTCCCTCAAAGATTTAAATGGCGGCTACAAATTAATTAATGAAATTAGTTAATGAATTATACCAACCAGTCCAAACCCTTATCACGTTTGTTTGGTGTAAAACACAATTTAGGTATTATGTAATTACTTGTTGTGCATATGTTATCAGTCTAAGGAAACCAAGCCTCAATAATACTCGTTTCACTCCGCTATTGAGTCTAGCAAGATGTAGTAGAAGGTCGCGTCAGCCGGTCTTTGGAATTGACCAATCAGGAATCGTCTTATCAAGCCGCAATAGTATGCCAATATCACGTTGGAGGGTCATAGGACTAAGGTCGACCTGCTACTACATCTTGCTAGACTCAATATCGGAGTGAAGCGAGTATCATTGAAACTAGGTTTACTTTGACTGATATGCTTAGCAATTATTTCATACTGAGATCAAAAAGAGCATCTGCAGTGGTACATAAGGGTACAAAAAAAATTTCCAATTGCCCTTGCAGAATTCGGCCCGCCGATTAGATATCAGAATCCACAGGACTTCTGTTCTTGCTTGTTGATAAAACATTTGTTCAAAACTCTCCTAACAATTATCGGTTTCAAAATATTTTCCATCCAAGACTGCATTAGTGGTGCTGCATATTGCGTGACCGACAATGGCTAATAAACAATTCAAGCTTTTGAATCAACGGGCTAGAACGCTACTCGTCTACTCAACTGATGTGAAGAAGTGTGGTTTATGTCAGGAAGAAAGAGGCTATTTCATGTCCCGCTTATTCCAAGCAAAATATAGGTTCTGAATAGGCGGAGATATAAAATGGGCTCCAGTTCTCTACCATGCGCTCGGATCCGTGGCGGGATGTTTTTTTTTGTGATGGTCCGATCTCCTGGTGTAGATCGGTAGGAACCTGAGGTACACCTCAGATTCGATAGGTACGTTATTCATCCATTCAAGAAGCCCTTTGCCAGGGACACGAGCAATTCAACAGCAGGACTTGACCAACAGGTTGGCAGGAGGAGTAGAGATCGGGTTCGTTCACTCCCAAGAAGAGAAGAGCAGGAGGTCAGCCTACCCCTTCAAGGAGGCATGTCCTTTCGTATCGGGGTTCTTGGTGTATTGGCATCAGCTGGGGCTGGACCCTTTTATGTGTCACTTTCTGAAGCGGGGGTTCCAGATACCAGTTTCGTCTCTGACCACCTCTCACCTGCGACTCAACGGAGCACCGCGGGCGGCAGACAGGCTCAACGTAACGTTTGAACAGGTGGAGATTCTTAGATCCAAGGGGGTAGTGGAAGAAATTCCAGTCCCAAACCTCAAGTTGGGGTTCTCCTCTCTATGTTCATTCCACCCAAGAGAGACAGGAGAAAATAGCAGCTGATTAACGACATGTTGAAGTTAACCACTCATTCCTTGTACTGCCGCCATATCTTTGTCACTTGTTTTTGTCATCAGTCATGCGGTTGCTGGAGCACTAGAAATGGAGGACGCATACTTGCACATTCCCATTTCCGAAACCACCGCAAGTACCTCAGTTTCGTTCTGGCGGAGCGCCATTCTCAGTGGAATGTGCTCCCATTTGGAATATCATTCGCTCCGTGGCTTTTCACCAGGTTGATTTAACAATAGTGAACTTTATTCTCGCTCTCAATGTCCAGTTCATCCCATTCGTGGACGACGGGTTCGATACTGATCGCTCAGTTCAGGAGATTGGGGTTGCTGATTAATCTTTCCAAGTCAGACCCAACAACCTCGCTCACCTTCATGGGCCTTATTGTGGACACTGCTCAGTCCCCAGCTAACGCATGGAGCGAATAGACTTCTTGCTCCGCTAGGTCCAACAGATCATTGGGCTGCTCACCTAAGTGCAGGACCTCACTAGGAGGGGCCGGCTGCAGTTGAGACCCTTTCATTTTTTCCTAAACGTGCACGTCAGGAAAAAGATGTCCAGACATGTGTTGACGCTTCGCTATGAACTCAGTGAGGAGGCGAACGTCTTCAGAGGTGTCCCGCTCCACACACTAAACGTGATGGTAAGCGCAGCTTGGGATAGAACACACGGTAGGTTCTGGTCTCAGAGTCTGGAGATTGTCCCTGAGCAATTACGCTCGGATGTCTGCAAGTCCTTATTATAGAGATGATCATCCTACGCGTGACAGTTAAGACAGTTTATTGGTGGCGATTGCTTTCGGCTGCCAGGATTTCGTAGCTGCATGCTTTACAGGCTGATTTGCTTCGCTTTGAGTGAGGGATGAGGGAAAAGCCACAAACGAACTTGCACCGGACTTCGTGTGAAAGATCCAGGGGTCTGATGACTAAGGCAGGGTGTTCATGGCTTTGCATGATCGACATTCCCCACGGACGAAGAGTGCAGTTTCTCTGTCCTGTTCCAGCTCTCCGTATCTACTCGGAACGCACGCATTCCTTCTGGCAGGGGAGTAGGAGGCCTTTCCCATTTGCAGCGGAGTACAAAAGAAGACAGGCAGTGCCTTCAGTGTCTATCTGCTATTCTCGAGGCTTACAAAGCTGTGGGGTGACCGCGACCAACTCGTTCAAACTTTTATGAGATCCATGCAGTCTCTGCCACCATAGAGTTTCACATCAATATTGCTCTGGCGGACATCTCGTCGGGCTGGTTTTGGAAGTCATACATGGTCTTTCCAAACCACTACTCTCGAGACGTTTGTATGGAAGACGGACATTGCAATGATGGTGCCTCAGGTATTCGCTTAGCAACACACTTCAGGTATTCAGTAAGTTAAATTATAGTACGTTTTTTAATAAACGTCATTATTTATATTTTCCATTGACAACTCATCAATCCTTGATTCCCACCCTTGCCTCCCCTCCTGCGAGTAGGTTGGCTCTGGTGTCCGTTCTCAGCGGCTTGGTCACATTACCAAAGCCAGCACAGGGACAGATAACTCCTGTCTTCTTTGATCTGTGTAAGCTTGTTGAGAGATAATTAAAAATTTCTAAAATCTTGATATTTAAAGAAAAATAATGACCAAATAATGTTTTTTGAGTCTTTTGACTTAAATTATCATCATAAACACAAAAATCCTTGGTGTGCTTCTACAAGTACTATGACTTAGATAATGTTATCTTACTACCAGAAAGCCACCATTTTTGTATGGCCGCCATTTTTGTTCTAGGAAAACATTTAAATGTCCCTATATCTCAAAATCTTCATAAAAGCATGCTCTATCAGCATACCAAGTTTCATGCTTGTATCACAAATAGCACAATTTCCCACTTATCTGCTGGACTATTAGTAGTCTCCTCATGCTCCTCAGTCTAGATCAAATTCTAAAGAATCGGGGACTGAATCTCATGAACTATATTCACTTACCTACTGAAATCCAAATATCGTTCTAAATGAGTGCAGCAACAATCGTATATAGTCAGCATGTTGTTTTATCTGTGCATGGGCAGAAAACAATTGATTACACTGCATGAAAAGAAGTTCTTTACAAGATATTTACAAAGGATTAAATGTCTTGTAAAGTACTTATTTACAAGATATTTACAAAGATTAAAGTACTTATTTACAAAAATAATCAAGGTAATAAATATCTATTAAAGATGACATTTACAAGATATTTATTATTTTGTAAATGTTTGTAAAGGTTTGTAAAGGTTTGTAAAGGTTTGTAAAGTTTTGTAAATATCATCTTTAATAGATGTTTATTACCTTGATTATTTTGTACTTTGAAAAGTGATAATTGGCAAAATGTTGACTTTGAAAAGAAATAATTTGAAAAATGTTGACTTTGAAAAGTAACAATTGGTGAAAAGTTGACTTTGAAAAGTAACAATTGGTGAAAAGTTGACTTTGAAAAGTAATAATTTGAAAAATGTTGACTTTGAAAAGTAACAATTGGTGAAAAGTTGACTTTGAAAAGTAACAATTGGTGAAAAGTTGACTTTGAAAAGTAATAATTTGAAAAATGTTGACTTTGAAAAGTAACAATTGGTGAAAAGTTGACTTCGAAAAGTAATAATTTGATGAAATGTTGACTTTGAAAAGAAATAATTTGGTGAATGATGACTTTGTAAATAAATGATTTGTGAAATGTAGACTTTGTAAGAAATGATTTGATGAAAGGATGTCTTTTGAAAGAAATAATTTGATGAAATGTTGATTTTGAAAAGAATTAAGGTGAAATATTGACTTTGAAAGGTATTTATTTGAAGAAATGTTGGTTTTGGAAATTAATGATTTGATGAAGTGTTTACTTTCAAAAGTAATAATTTGGTGAAATGTTGACTTTGAAAACTGATGTTTGAAGAAGTGTTGACTTTGAAAAGAAATAATTGGTGAAATGTTGACTTTCAAAAGAAATAATTTGATGAAATGTTGATTTAAAAAAGTTATTAGTTGATGAAATGTTGAGTTTGAAGAAAAAAAATTTGTGAAATGGTGACTTCGAAATAATTTTTTTTTTTGAAATGTTGACTTTCAAAATAAATAATGGTGAAATGTTTACTTTCAAAAGTAATAATTTGATGAAATGTTGACTTTGAAAACTGATATGTTTGATGGAATGTTGATTTTGAAAAGAAATAATGGTGAAATGTTTACTTTGATAAGAAATAGTTTGGTGAAATGTTGACTTTGAAATATATAATTTGATGAAATGTTGACTTTAAAGGGGCAGTAGCACGTTTTTAGGGGGAATATAAGGTGATGTCACGAAAATGAAAATTAATGGTTCCAATTGAAAAACAATGTATTTAAACTAAATGAAGTAGTAATAATTCAAATGTATAAAGTTTAGCCATGCGATGACATTTTCTTACACAAAATGAATTAAAGGTGTTCACACAAAAATGGCCGCAATGGATTTTATATGAATCTTCATACTTTGTCCTCTGACTATGGATGACTGGCTTTTGTAATGAGATTTTTGGCACTGTCAATATAATACATTTAGCAATAACTCACAATTATCATTGAAATATCTTAAATATGAAATTATTAAAAAACGTGCTACTGCCCCTTTAAAAAGAAATAACATTAATCTCAAAGATTATACCTGAATACACAAACATTTATAAAGCAACTACCCGACAATTAAACTTGGCGAGTTTTCAATAAAAGTTTATCTCGGAGCATAGTTACCTCCCTTGACCTAAGAAGTGCGGTGAAACTGAGCTGGTGAAAAAAACGATATTTTTGTGAGTTGAGTGCATATACACCACAAATATTGACACCAAATACATACTTATTCACAAAGTATACGTTTTATAACTCAAAATGGCCACAAAAGTCGTGGATAAGGACATAAATGGGCTTGTTGGTGACTGTACAGTAGACTATGTCAACAGTGTAATGGCGGGCGGCAGCCAGCCAGTTGAAGTAATGCTTGTTGGTGAAAGTGAAGACCCTAAAAATGAGTTTAGCACAAACCATAGACATAACAGTGGTAGAAAAAGAAGCCTTTCACACTCAGAACTAGTACATTCGAGGGAGGTAGCGAAAAAGTCGAAAGGTGGAAGTGATGACGTAAACAGTCCAGTTTTCGATCATCAATTTGATTCAGAATGTTGTGACAAAGAAGATGCTAGCAATAGACATATTTTAGAAGCTGTCTCAAGATTGTCGTCAGATTTCCGGAATTCTTTTGTTTCCTTGAACACACGCATTGAACATTTGGCAAATAATTTGGAGGAAGCTATTGCAAACAAGCTTGCTTCCAAGTTTAAAAGTATAGCATCAGAAGTAGTTAGTGAAGAGCTAAAGAGCGTGAGGAAGGAATTTGACGAGAAATACCAAATGATAAATAAAAGTTTTGATGTACTTAAAAGCAAGTGTGAAAATGTTAGCCAATCATATGCAAAAGCTGCTGGTGCAGACCCAAACCGTTAGAGCATAGAAAATAATGTTGTGATCAGAAACTTGAAGTGCCATCCTGACGAAGCTAAGGACCCTCAGCTAACACATCATAAGGTGTCTGCCCTTATCAGAGATGGTCTCAAACTAAACAATGTTCTCAGCTGAGAGAAAGCAGGGTAGAGGTGAGAATCCAGGCATTGTAAGAGTTAAGCTCTCATGTAAAGATCACAAGTCGACACTGCTCAAAACAAAATCAAAACTCAGAGAATCACAAACCTATAAAAATGTATACATTGACAGTGAACTTTCACAGAGTGAATTAAGAACACAACATACACTCAGGACAATTCTGAAAGAAATGGGAAAGGAAAATAAATTCAATGTGTATGGCTCTCGTCTTGTACCAAAAAAGCAATAGGACAACTTTGAGGTTTGTCTGTGGAATGTAGGGGGGTGGTCCCTCAAAGAAAATGATAATTCCAGTTTTAGAAATAATGTCATTAACTCTCTTTCCTTTGATGTAATAGCCATATGCGAAACTTTTCTGAAGGATGATGAAGAATTGTTAATTCCTGGCTTTAGATGGTATGGAAATAATCGGAAAACGAAACATGTTAAAGCAAGGCGTGGCTCTGGTGGGGTAGGGTTTTTAGTGAGAGAAGAACTATTACACAACTTTGAGATCAAGGTTCTAGATACAACTAGTGAAGATATCCTCTGGCTGAAGTTCAACTCCAAGTGTTCAGACATTAGCTTATGTCTCTGTGTATGTTACCTAAGCCCTGCTGGCTCCTCATATCATCGTGATCCAGAAGAATTTTTCTCTACACTTAGAAACCAGCTGTGTATCTATCAGACAGATGGAATTGTAAATATATATGGAGATTTTAATTCAAGAATGGGTGATAACACTGACTACATAGAGGGTGTTGACAATATTCCTGACAGACATATTTTGGACTTGACTGAAAATTCTCATGGGAATCATTTGTTGGACTTTTTGATTGACAGCAACATGTGTATCTTAAATGGCAGGAAAGGAACAAATAATTTTACTTATGTTACTCCACAAGGTAAATCAGTGATTGATTATATAATTGTGCCACATGAACAGCTGCCACTCACTACAGATTTTAAAGTTGAAACTATCACAGAAGTTATAAGCAGATATGATATCAGTGTACCCCAGTCAATTCCAGGCCACTCAGTTCTCGGATCAACATTTTCACTATCAGGATTCATGAATAATACAAGTACACGGCTACCAACAGATCACCAACCAAATGTGCAGAATGAGAACATTAATCTGTGTAAACCTAGTTTTAAGCTTGAGAAAATCTCATCTGACTTCCTTTTGACAGACAGCAGTGAAGCAGCCGTAAAATCAACAATTGTAAAGATCGAAAAGGAACTATCCACTGCAAATGATATTGACTCAGCCTATAATGAATTTCTTTCATTAATGCATAATGAATTGGAAAATGTCCCCCGTTATAAGATATCTAAACAAAAGTCTTGGAAAGGAAAGTGTCATACTAAACCATACTGGGATGAACAACTGCAAGCATCATGGAATAAAGTTAAATCTGCTGAAAGGAGTTGGTTGAAGTGTACAGGATCAAATCAATTGAAGAAACGCCTTAAACACAATTTTCAATCTGTGCGAAAGAGCTTTGATAAACAACATAAGAAATATAAACGTAAATATCAACTTGAGAAACAAGAATCACTTGCTTCACTACTCGATCAACATGCAAATGGGGACTTCTGGAAAGAAATTGGCAAGTTAGGATTAGGGAATGATCGCAACAACCACATTCCAATGAAAGTGAAAGGCGACAATGGTGATATGATTTCTGATGTCAAGCTTGTATTAGACAAATGGAAAGATGACTATGATCAACTATATAATGTGGTACCAACACATATTTATGATGATGACCACCTAAAGAAAATTAAGTGTGAACTGTCTCAATTTAACACAACCTCTAACACTAACTCTCTTTTGAAAGACCCAATTACATTACATGAAGTGAGATCAGCAGTGGCAAGGGCAAAAAAGGCAAGGCAACCGGTGTAGATGAAATTCCAGCAGAAACTCTCAAGAATGAAAATAGCATACTTTTATTACACAAAATATTCAACTATTGCTTCGAGAACGGATTAACCCCTACAGTGTGGAGACAAGGGATAATCAACCCCATAGTTAAACCTGGGAGTACTAATCTTCATGTGCCATCATCTTATAGAGGAATTACACTCCTTTCAGTTCCCTGCAAAATATTCTGTGATGTATTGAACCAGAGACTCACTAAGTGGATAGAAGATAATGAATTACTAGTTGATGAACAAAATGGATTTCGATCTAAGCGCAGTTGTCTTGATCACATATATTCTCTCTATACAGTTATAAATAATAGAAAAGTGTCAAAGCAAAGTACATATGCCTGCTTTATTGACCTAAAGAAAGCATTTGACAATATCAACCGAGACTGCTTGTGGTATAAAATCAACAAAGCTGGAGTATCAGAAAGGATGTTCACAATGATTAAGGCTCTGTATGAAGATGTTCAGTGTTCAGTTAGAGTTAATAATTACATGACTCCAACATTCAAGGTAAAGAATGGTGTTAAGCAGGGCTGTTCCTTGTCTCCAACACTCTTTTCATTATACATTAATGATTTGGCAGAGGATATTAATGCCTTACAATGTGGTATACAAGTGGATAACTTTAATTTATCATCATTACTATTTGCAGATGACATTGTATTACTTGCTCCTAGTGAAAGTTCCCTACAAAAGATGCTTGATACAGTATATGACTGGTGCCAAAAGTGGAGACTGCAAATGAACACTGACAAAACTAAAGTTCTTCATTTCAGGAATAAGACTGTTAATGTTACTAACTTCAAGTTCTCATGTGGACCTCTTGAAATTGATGTATCAGAAAAATATAAATATCTTGGACTTTGGTTTGATGAAAATTTAGACATGAAATTCAGTGTGAAAGAACTGTCCAAATCTGCTCGCAGAGCCCTGTCATGCATTCAGTCTAAATGTATGCAAGCTGGAGGAATGACACACAGTACTTTCACAAGATTGTATGAGGCTGTTGTACAACCTGTCCTCCTATATGGAGCAGCAATCTGGGGATTGACAGAATATAGTTGTGTTAATGCAGTACAAAATCAGGCCTGTCGCTTCTTTCTTGGCGTACCTAAATCTACATCTGGATGTGCACTGAGAGGTGAAATGGGATGGAAGAGTTGTCTTAGCAAACAAAGAATTGAAGTGTTTAAATTTTACTCAAGATTAACTCAGCAGAATAGATATTTACTAAATAGTGTTCTCTCATGGTCTCGTCGCAGAAGAAAATCCTGGGTGCAACGAGTTATCTCCCTTTCCTACAAACTTTCGCTTGACCTGGACCGGATTACAGGTGTCAGTGTGAAGACCTCTAATAAGATAATTAAACAACACTTAGCTAAAATTGATGATCAACTGTGGTTTAAAGAACTTTGGACAGATAAAAATCTCATCAATGGAAACAAATTAAGAACTTATCGTACATTTAAGAAAGATAGAGTACCAGAATCATATCTTTGCTGCGCCATGCCAAGATACAAAAGAAAAGTTTTAACGAAATTCCGATGTGGGACTCTACCTATTGCCATAGAGACTGGACGCTATACCAGACCTGTGACCCCACTAGACGAACGCCTCTGTCCATTCTGTGATGTCCTTGAAGACGAAAGACACTTTCTGATAGACTGTCCCACCTACGACGATATTCGATATGAACTGTTATATAAAAATTCCATTGTGCCTGATATTTCAAACCTCAACTCTTCTGATAAACTTATTTTTTTAATGCAAATGTGTGGTATTCAAAAACAGTTGGGAGATACACTATTTCACATGCTCTCCAGAAGACGCAATCTTGTTAACACATAATGTAGTTTATCTAATGCTATCTGCATCTGGTTGTATTATTTGTATTTATTGCAATATTTTAAAGTTTTATTTGTACACATGTATTTTATAATCATGACTGTTATGTATGTTATGTTAATTGTATGTATGTATGTATGTATGTATGTATGTATGTATGTATGTATGTATGTATGTATGTATGTGTGTGTGTGTGTGTGTGTGTGTGTGTGTGTGTGTGTGTGTGTGTGTGTGTGTGTGTGTGTGTGTGTGTGTGTGTGTGTGTGTGTGTGTGTGTGTGTGTGTGTGTGTGTGTGTGTGTGTGTGTGTGTGTGTGTGTGTGTGTGTGTGTGTGTGTGTGTGTGTGTGTGTGTGTGTGTGTGTGTGTGTGTGTGTGTGTGTGTGTGTGTGTGTGTGTGTGTGTGTGTGTGTGTGTGTGTGTGTGTGTGTGTGTGTGTGTGTGTGTGTGTGTGTGTGTGTGTGTGTGTGTGTGTGTGTGTGTGTGTGTGTGTGTGTGTGTGTGTGTGTGTGTGTGTGTGTGTGTGTGTGTGTGTGTGTGTGTGTGTGTGTGTGTGTGTGTGTGTGTGTGTGTGTGTGTGTGTGTGTGTGTGTGTGTGTGTGTGTGTGTGTGTGTGTGTGTGTGTGTGTGTGTGTGTGTGTGTGTGTGTGTGTGTGTGTGTGTGTGTGTGTGTGTGTGTGTGTGTGTGTGTGTGTGTGTGTGTGTGTGTGTGTGTGTGTGTGTGTGTGTGTGTGTGTGTGTGTGTGTGTGTGTGTGTGTGTGTGTGTGTGTGTGTGTGTGTGTGTGTGTGTGTGTGTGTGTGTGTGTGTGTGTGTGTGTGTGTGTGTGTGTGTGTGTGTGTGTGTGTGTGTGTGTGTGTGTGTGTGTGTGTGTGTGTGTGTGTGTGTGTGTGTGTGTGTGTGTGTGTGTGTGTGTGTGTGTGTGTGTGTGTGTGTGTGTGTGTGTGTGTGTGTGTGTGTGTGTGTGTGTGTGTGTGTGTGTGTGTGTGTGTGTGTGTGTGTGTGTGTGTGTGTGTGTGTGTGTGTGTGTGTGTGTGTGTGTGTGTGTGTGTATGTATGTATGTATGTATGTATGTATGTATGTATGTATGTATGTACTAATCCACTAATGTACTAACATATGTGAACGTGTGTGTATGCCATATAGGCTTGTATTAATACACTAATGTACTAATGTATGGGTATGTCCGTATATGTATGTAATGTATACATGTATGTATGTATGACAGTGAACGTATGGGTTTTGTGTGTATGCCCATCTTCTATGCATTATGTCTTATTGAAATGTATTTCAATATTTAATGTGATTTTAATGAATTGTCTCTTGTAGCCTTTTTGGCGGCTTATACATTTTTTATGCATGTATAATGAATATATTTATGAATGTATAAGATGAGACAGAAATAAACAAATTCTCTCTCTCTCTCTCATAAAATAGAAATCATCAATCTATCATCTGCTACCTGCTCTGACTCCAATACCCTCCTCGTTAAGTTAAACTACATCCAATTGACATAAATCTCAGATGACTAACCTGAATATACGAACACTTAACAAGCATCTACCCGACAATTAAACTTGGCGAGTTTTCAATAAATGTTTATCTTGGAGCATAGAGAAGAAATCATCAATCCATCGTCTGCTACCTGCTCTGACTCCAATACCCTCCTCGTTAAGTTTAACGACATTCAATTAACAATAATCTCAGATGACTATACCTGAATATACAAACATTTAAAAAGCAACTACCCGACAATTTAACTTGGCGAGTTTTCAATAAATGTTTAATTGGAGCATAAATAGAAATCACCAATCAATCGTCTGCTACCTGCTCTGACTCCAATACCCTCCTCGTTAAGTTAAACTACATCCAATTAACATAAATCTCAGATGACTAAAATGAATATACAAACACTTAACAAGCAACTACCCGACAATTAAACTGGCGAGTTTTCAATAAATGTTTAATTGGAGCATAAAATAGAAACCATCAATTTATCTCTGCTACCTGCTCGGACTCCAATACCCTCCTCGTTAAGTTAAACTACATCCAATTAACATAAATCTCAAAGACTATACCTGAATATACACACATTTAAAAAGCAACTACCCGGCAATTAAACTTGGCGAGTTTTCAATAAAAGTTTATCTTGGAGCATAAAATAGAAATCATCAATCTATCATCTGCTACCTGCTCTGACTCCAATACCCTCCTCGTTAAGTTTAACGACATTCAATTAACAATAATCTCAGATGACTATACCTGAATATACAAACAATCAGCAAGCAACTACCCGACAATTAAGCTTGGCGAGTTTTCAATAAATGTTTAATTGGAGCATAAAATAGAAATCATCAATCCATCGTCTGCTACATGCTCTGACTCCAATACCCTCCTCGTTAAGTTAAACTACATCAAATTAACATTAATCTCAAAGACTATACCTGAATATACAAACATTTAAAAGCAGCTTCCCGACAATTAAGCTTGGCGAGTTTTCAATAAAAGTTTTATTGGAGCATAAAATAGAAATCATCAATCTATCATCTGCTACCTGCTCTGACTCCAATACCCTCCTCGTTAAGTTAAACTACATCCAATTAACATAAATCTCAGATGACTAACCTGAATATACAAACACTTAACAAGCATCTACCCGACAATTAAACTTGGCGAGTTTTCAATAAATGTTTATCTTGGAGCATTGAGTAGAAGTTAACACTCATACAGAATGACAATATGAAATTCCGACTTTCATTTTTTTTTTAAATTCTTAAAATGTTCTGAAATTGATCAAAGTTTATTTTCAATTTATTCTAATATCAAATTATTAATGAATTATTGGCTATTTTGGGAGATGATAACTTTCATGAAATATTTAGTTTGAAGTTTAGTTTGATGTTGTTTAAAAGTTAACTTTGATAAATATGAAAAGTATGTTGTCTCTTTTTAATGTTTTTAGAATATATTTAAAGATATTCGAATTCAGTTAACATTCCCAATGAAAAATAATCCTTCATTGAGTATATTATTGTAAGTGTACAGTTAAACAATACGCTATACTGATTAGTGAATGAATGGTTTATAACCATGAAGATCACACAAAAAATGACATAGAAAAAAAACAAACAAATAAACATGTTTGATTATGGGAGCATGCGTAGACAGGTTTTGACACTCTTTTAAAATATCCACTGCAGTTGTTTATGTTCTTATGATATCAGTGATATAAACGTATCTAAAGATGGAAGTAATGAATATTATACATTGCTAAAAGATGGACAAACCATAATAAGATGAGCCAGTTTGTCTTGTTAGCGAGCAAACAATGCTATTTTTATCAATCTATGGATTGTTATTCACCCTCTCTTTCTCCAATACCTAAACGACATGCAATCAGCATAGTCTTAGATGACTTTTTCTGAATGAACAAATAATAACAATGCATCCGTCAATATTCATTAATTTACTCATTACCTCCGAAATATATGTGGCAAATTAGGGTGATCCTCCTCGTGAGGGCCACATATCTCTCAATAAGAAAGTTCACATATATAAGTCGCTTGAAAGCACCTCTTGTCATATCGCTTCTACTTGTATTGCAATGAGGTCACTTCGGTGATGTAGTTTGATGTATTTACCACATCGTCATCAAATGAATTCAGTGTCTTTTGACCAATATTCAATAAAAGTCGAATCTAGATTTTACTACGGGTTTGATTCGCCCGCGAATAAATATCTAATCAGGCTCTAAAAATTAAATCACTATCATAATAGATTGACCTTGAAATAACACTGTCTCAAGATGCACGCCACTGATTGAAGCATAGCAATCGTAGAACAAACACGTGCATATGCTTTCATCGGACAAAAGTCTTCATGTAGCCACACCCCTGTTCAATACCCATTGAAACACCGTCTATTCCATGCCCACAGTTTGCTTTTTTTACTTAATATTTGCGTTTTTGCAAAATATCCTCTTTGCATCTGTTATTCTGTCATGTGAAGGTGGAATGTTGTTTTTGCATTCTGAATTTATTTTTCAAAGTAGAGATTTAAGTACGTAAAATGTATCATAAAGGTTCCCTTTTAAGTTGAGTATGTAATAATGTGACATTCTACATAAAAGGTTTAATAAGATGTTTGTGGGTTCAATAACATTTCAATAGGTCAATTAGAGCAAAATTTTGTTTTTATCTTTTGTTGAATGTCTCACACCATCTCGGATCTGACATTACTAATACAAAATACATATTTTACATCATATGCAGAATTCATACAGGGACAAAAGGATATTAGTGGAGTAGCTTAGTGACAAAATTGAAAAAATCTGGCTTAATGTATGAAACTTGGCATGAATGATCATTAGACATGTATATATTCATTTTGCCTAGGATCCAAATTTTTCGACCACGGGAACCTGGTCACGTGACCAAAAACCAAAATGGCCGCCAAATTTCTTTAAAATTCATTTTTACCAATTTCAACCGCATTTTTAGTGGACTTTCAAACAAAATATTTTTAATGTAATAAATATTATGACAAAAGAAGGACTTTCTGACATAAAATTGTTAATTATTCCAATTTCAGTTTTTGAAAAACATTTTAGGGTGGCTTTCAATTCTTTCCACTCCTCATGTTTAATGCATGCATTTTTGTGTAATTATTTTCATAGCAATAATGAGAACTCTGTTATATTTGTTCAACATTGGCTTTGTATAGTTATGATATTTCTTATGATCAAAATAAAACAATATATGTACGTTACACTGTTTCTATTGCAACAGTTGTGTGGCGACCATTGAGGATCACAGAACACCTTGTTAATCTCCCTCATGTCACGGAAAAAAACAGTAGAATATCGTATAGAAATATTGAAATATTGAAATGAAATCAAAATGAGCAAGCAAAGGTCAAAGCGAGTCTTAGCAAGGGTCAAGGTCATGGTAGATCTCGTTAAGTTTGGTTAATATTTTGAAGATTTACATTGTCTTTTTATCAGATATATTAGAAGGCACAATTGAACATATTTCTTCACCAGATGAGATATTCATAAACTGGTCATATCAAATGTTCTTTTTATCTTATTGTCAAAAACACTTACAAAGTTCACTCTGACAATTGTGACATCACCTTATATTCACTGGTCATATCAAATGTTCTATTTATCTTATTGTCAAAAACACTTACAAAGTTCACTCTGACAATTGTGACATCACCTTATATTCCCCTAAAAGCTTGCTACTGCCCCTTTAAAAGTAAGATATACCAATGACAGACTTATTATTACACATTCATGCTTGTATTCTGTAGTCCCGTCCTCTATTGAAATATTGTTGGTTTGGTAATGACATGCAACCTCTTTTATATTTTCAACTTGTATTGCCTTTCTAAAGAATGTGCACTCTCTCCAAGCTCAATGTGAATGTGAATAATATTAAAGTTGGTGCAAAGGAGAAAATAAACGTTCTTTCAAATCTAATATTATGTGGAGTACGATGACTGCAACTCAACCGATATCTATACCTGTATAAGGCCAGCAAATTCCCTACAATAATGCCCTACTTCTTGCGGATCAACTGAGGCATTGAATTACATATTACTGGGTTTTAACATCAACATTATAGGTGAGATGAGGTGATATGGGGCTTATCGCCGCTTTCAAGATTATTTCACTTATATCGCGGCTGCTAGTATTATTGCAGGGAGAAAGCCCGCAACACTATTGTGGCTATGTATTGCGGTGAAACCTGCGAGCATCGGCTGGAACTAGTGAACCATAGGTGGTACTGCACTGAAATTCAGTGTAGCATTGCACCCAAACCTTACTGCGTGTAGAACAGTTCTCTACTGCAGACAAAGTTGCCGAGCCCCTGGCGGGAATCAACATTATAATTTGAATGCACAAAAATGTTCAACATCATTCATATGACAGACATAAATGGGAATCGTTAGAAATATTGAATTATGTGATCATAAGCATTATTTGTGCATTATGACCTGTATTTTTCAAATTTCCTATCGTCTCTGCATTATCAATGATAAGAAAAGAGGTGTGCGTAATTCCTTAAATCGCACCATGTAACAGTTTTCATGTTGATGTTTTGTAACCATGGATGAGTAAATGAACAATTCAGTGAGACTCTCCGTGTCCTCTTTGATCCCCTGGTATCAGTTAAATAAGGACTTTATAAACTATTCTAACACTAGTAGTATGAGGTGAATCAATAATTTCTTGAAATAATATATAAATGTGTTTTGTTAAATGTCAAATGTACATTGAATTGTTTATTCATATATACAACACTTTCAAAGTTAACACTTTATTGTCTGGAACCATGATATCTGTATCAGTTATATATTCTGCCTGAAATGGTCATTTCCTACATAATGCATATTTTGTAAATCTGTATAAGTTCATTTGTGAGTAACGATGCAATAGTTAAGTACAACTCAATGAATCAAATCAGGTCTGAATCAGACGAGACTTTAACATAACATGACACATCTCAAAATAGTGTGGTACAATAAAATGGACCAAATCAGGTCTGAATCAGATGAGACTTTAACATAACATGACACATCTCAAAATAGTGCAGTACAATAAACTGGACCAAATCAGGTCTGAATCAGAGGAGACTTGACCATAGCATACACATAGTATTAATAATTTAAAATATCTATTTGGTATGTTAAAGAAAAGTATAAAACCCAGAATGTACAATATACCTAGCCATAAACTGAGACTTCTTGTTAAACATTCAAGTTTGTATTCTGTAGCCACGTCCTGTATAGATATACAGTTGGTGTGGTAATGGTATGTACACTTTGTAGGGCTTCACCATCAGCTTTTGTTCATTTTCAAAAGAACGATTTCTCCCTCTCGGCTCACATGAGAATGTATAACGTTAAACACCATAAACAAAAGCTCTTTCAATGTTTAGTGTTAAAATATAAATTTGACTTTCACAAACTGGGAGCTAAATAAATCACGAGCGTCCATGAGATCCAAAGCTCTTTCCCTCACCGACAAGACTGTCGTATTTATGTGAGTGTTCAACAAAGAGAGGTATTGTGATTGAATAGAGAACTATCTAGCCTGTTGTTGATATAACCAGCTCCCTTCTTATGAATTAAACTAAGGAGACATTCAAATGTGAAGAGACCAATAACGTAACAGTTTGCCTTGTCTGATATTGTATGAGTTGAAGGTCATCATCAAGGAGATTATATGTTTATACAAACATCAACTGTGGTCCCCATTTCACATACACCTCTCCCGAAGTTCCCGAAGGTTAGGCTCTGAGAATGTAAGTGTTTTCTCTGCTTATTGATTCACTTGAATTGATTATATGATCTTGTTATGAAGTTTTTATTAAACGCCAGTAGTTGTGGGAAGTGCATAATGTCAGAAAAGAGAAATTTGATAATTTGAAGGTTTCAATTTAGACCACATGAATCAATTAACAGGTCTTTTCTGTTAAAGCTTTTTTCCTTGGCACATTTTATGCAGAGCTGCATGAATCAATACCTCAATCAATATTTGAAATATTTGATTTTTTTTTTTTGGGGGGGGGGGGGGGGGGGGGGTTATTATGTCTCTAATTTGCCGATAAATGATACCTACTCTCTGCTAGTGAAATATAAAGTGGTTTATATCGATTTTGTAAAAGCAAGTGACGCTCACTTGTTAAGGCACATCTGAAATGAAACAAAATGTGATAACTCTTACAATGTAAGGTTCGATGACACCAGCAGGATTCCATTCATGTTTAAGTGTTAAAGCTGAAAACTTTGTTGACAAAAACGGGGTTCAGGGACCTTGAGGTATCATGTTCAAAATATGGGTCTAAGAGTAATTGAAGGGTCCGAATGACGGGGTATCTAAAACATCAATAAAATGCAACCTTTTCCTTTAAAAATATTGAAATGAAGATATTCTGACAGCTAAAATGATTTACTATAAATCAATTATTTCCTTGAAGCCTTGAGTTTGGTTGCAGAATGTATAATCGAGTTTGGTTGCAGTCCCTTATAGTGGAGTAGCTTAGTGACAAAATTGAAAAAATCTGGCTTAAAGTATGAAACTTGGCATGAATGATCATTAGACATGTATATATTCATTTTGCCTAGAATCCAAATTTTTCGACCACGGGAACCTGGTCACGTGACCAAAAACCAAAATGGCCGCCAAATTTCTTTAAATTCATTTTTACCAATTTCAACCGCATTTTTAGTGGACTTTCAAACAAAATATTTTTAATGTAATAAATATTATGACAAAAGAAGGACTTTCTGACATAAAATTGTTAATTATTCCAATTTTGATGAATATTTTATAAGAAAAATATCAAAATTTCAGTTTTTGAAAAACATTTTAGGGTGGCTTTCAATTCTTTCCACTCCTCATGTTTAATGCATGCATTTTTGTGTAATTATTTTCATAGCAATAATGAGAACTCTGTTATATTTATTCAACATTGGCTTTGTATAGTTATGTTATTTCTTATGATCAAAATAAAACAATATGTACGTTACACCTTTTCTATTGCAACAGTTGTGTGGCGACCACTGAGGATCACAGAACACTTGTTAATCTCCCTCATGTCACGGAAAAAAACAGTAGAATATCGTATAGAAATATTGAAATATTGAAATGAAATCAAAATGGGCAAACAAAGGTCAAAGCGAGTCTTAGCAAGGGTCAAGGTCATGGTAGATCTCGTTAAGTTTGGTTAATATTTTGAAGATTTACATTGTCTTTTTATCAGATATATTAGAAGGCACAATTGAACATATTTCTTCACCAGATGAGATATTCATAAACTGGTCATATCAAATGTTCTATTTATCTTATTGTCAAAAACACTTACAAAGTTCACTCTGACAATTGTGTTAAAAAATCTGGACCACTGTTGTCACTGTTTTAATCATATGAGGTTACCCTACAATTTCATCAAATCAATGGTGGCATGATATGCCTGAAAGTATAATTTCATCTGTCAATTTGCTCAGTGAAACATCAGATTTAAATTTCACCGATTGCTGGAAAGTTGACCAATAAAACAATTAGTGATATAGTGATATAATGGTAGTGACATAGTGATCAGCTGTTTTAGCTCTATGTGACATTTGCTATTGCTATTGTTACCCTTGATCATTAGATACGAAAGTCGAAACCCTTGATTTTATTTCTTTGGACAATAAATATCAGAATGAATAATAGTTGACAGATTGTGTATATTTTCTTTTTTTGATATATGTCTTTTTCATCAAGATGTGTTTATTTAGTGCTAAAATAATTTATATTGAAAGGACTTTATAATAAGATGTATCACTTACCACATTGTGTTAAGTCGAGGTCAATGGCATGATCAAGGTTGGTCTTAGCTTATGCTTAGAATTTTCTATACGTTTATCCTATTTTTGGAGGGGGATTTGTGGGGTTAATTCTCTTACATGGACATGCAATGTATATCATATTGAAACTGCATGTCTATGTCATAAAACTTGAATCATATTTCATACCAACATTATGTGAGCTGTTTGACTGGCATTCGAGAAGTTTATGTTATAAGAAAGTCAAGAGTAATTCTATGTGTTACAAACAAACGTAAGATCCATTAACATTTGAAACGATATCTATACCTTATTTGATTGACCCCTGAAATGAATCCATCCTTTTTGGAATAGAAAAGATTAAAAGTTATATTATTATAATATGTGTCCAAAGCAGGTGTCAAGAACACAACCCTCTAACGGCATCATTGACTGTGAAATTTCCACAGGCTTAATACAGCAAAGAAGGATATATATAGGCGAGTAGAATGTTAGAACCGTTATAAACTTTGTAGGGAATAGAAAGAATGATTTTTCTGCATTTGGACAGACAATTTTGTTCTAAGATAGTGACGAAGTTAAAATAATAATTGACCATAAGAACACAGAATGCATGAAAATCAAACAATTGGGGTTTATTTTGAAAACATTTCTTAATAAAGTTTAATTGTACGTATCAGTTGTACATGTATGTAGCCAGTATGCTCACTTTATTTCTTTTAAATTTATATTTCTTTATTTACAATGTCTTAAATAATATGTTTATTGTGCAAACAATTAAACATGACATCTTTATTCTAACGTATTTCCATGAAGTGTTTGATGTAATATTTCTCCTTCAAAAGTGGCATTATTGAATAGTCAACGATAGATTTATGTGTATTTCTACTCAAAACAAAAAAGTTATTTTTACAAATATTAGGGACACAGTTATACTTTGTCGTACTAAGCAGACCACACGTAAATAGGGATGTATATACAAATATTTTGTTTATTAAAAGCGTCAATGAAGGTGACATGATATCCTAATAACCATTGCAAAGTTAGATAATCAGAGAGGTTAGATAGCTAACTTTTATGTGTATTTTTTGTATAAGTAAAGTTGTATTGAGTCAATTTCTTACATAGATACCATTTTCTGTTGTAAAGTAGGCCTTCCATTGTGCCTGAAAGTGACCATTAGCATATCTTATCAGGAACTTTTTTATAATCCCCCGCCACAAAGTGGAAGGGGGTTATAGGTTTGGGCTCCGTCCGTCCGTCCGTCCGAGTTAAAGGGGACAACATTTCTCAAAAACTTTTAAAGATTTTAATGAAATCTTATTTGGCGGAGGATGTTGATGACCACGTCTTCTTGTTTTAATTGGATATCTTTTAAACATTAATGATGAATTTGTGTTTGCTAAAGAAAACATTAGGTGACAGTACTTAACCCTCCCAATTCATGGCAATTTTACTGCCCTGTGGTGCTTTCCTGGATATCAAACGCCTGCGTTACATCAAATTGCTAAATAATTGTATGGGTAGCATCTTCATTCATGATTCTGAGGCATGATAAGTAAAGATGGGAACTATCATTGTCAAAAGTACTTTACTTTTACTTTAATTGGCGAAGCACTCACCATCTGAATATCTTTTAAGTGATACAGTATGGTTGCGATTATTTTCAAGGTTTTGTAGGAATGCATAGAAACTGGATATATGTAGATAATATTGACAGTAATATCAGATTATTCGCAGATGACACTTCTCTCTACGTTATAATTGACGATCCTATCACAGCTGCAAATTGTTTAAATAATGACCTGTTATTGATTTCAAATTGGGCTAAAAAATGGAAGGTTTCCTTTAATCCTAAAAAAACTAAATCAATACAGTTTAGTAGAAAAGTAAATAGGATTAACCAACCTAATCTTACAATGAATGGTGAAACAATTCAAGAAGTAGAACACCATAAGCACTTAGGATTAACCCTTCAAAGCAACTGTTATTGGGATATTTACATAGATTCTATGATTAAGAAAGTTAGTCCTCTGATTAACTGCTTAAGAAGCTTGAAATATCGTCTATCACGGAAAAGTCTGGAAATTATTTATAAATCCTTCATATTACCAATTTTTGAATACTGCGGTCATATTTGGGATAATTGCACTCAGGAACAATGCAACTTACTGGAAAAATTGAATCTAGACGCGCTAAGATCAATTTGTGGAGCAGTTCGTGGTACAAGCCACAACCTATTATATGCAGAAACTAACCAAAAACCACTATCTGAACGTAGATACATATCTAAACTAACAACTTTTTATAAAATGAAGAATAATCTAGCGCCTCAATATCTCTCTAACCTCCTTCCTACCACACCCAATACTAATAACTACAACCTAAGAGATAATTCATCAGTTCGAACAGTAAAATGCAGAACGGCGACATATGCCAAGTCTTTTTTACCTGATACAATAAAACTGTGGAATTCTTTATCTCCCGACATTCAAAATAGCGATTCGTTATCCGGCTTCAAAAATTCGGTTTGCGGACCTAAAAATAAAACTATTTTCTTCAATCTCAACCACGGTTCAAGAATCTGTCAGATTATCCACTCTCGCCTTAGGCTCCGCTGTAGTGACTTGAATGCTGATAAATTTGAAAGACATATTATTGACAGCCCCGCGTGCCAATGCGGTCACCCAATTGAAAACGCTGTACACTATTTTTTCACATGCAATAAGTTTACAGAATTAAGACAGCAATCATTCTTTTATTTGAAAGGATTTACTATCAACACGGTATTAAGGGGATGTACATCGCTTACAAACAATGATCTAGACAAATTATTGAAATCTATTCATCATTTCATTATAAAATCTGATCGATTTGACATTCCATAAGCACTTATATATTGACTGCCGAACAAACAATCTTATTCATGCATAATCATTATTCTTGAAGCTTATAAAATGTATGACATGCGTCACTGGTAATTATTCATTGTATATTTTTCATATGTAATTATTTTGGAGCGGCCTTAATATAAGCACCTCGGTGCTTGTTGGCCAATCCATTCATGCCTTTTCATGAATAAAATATGTTTAAATCAGAAACTGGATATTATAAAACCTCTGGGCCTCTGAGGCTCAATATAGCATCAGAGGGAATGATATGCATACTTTGCATAAAAACCTTATTTTGCAAAAGTTATGCATTTCTTAGTTAACCAACAGCATGGAATCATTTGTTCTTTTGAACACTTTCCAAAATGTTGGTATAATTTTAAAAACTTAAATAAATCATTGCACTCAATAATGAACTTACTCATACTATGAACAGGTGACACTCAGTTCTTAACCTCAGCGCGGTATAAACATTAACCCTTTTATTGCAACCCTTTTCGTATGCTTCTATAAAGTAGACAATGTACATAGAGATTTTAAAATTGAATTCTGATGCAGTGCCAAAATTATGAGACAACCTTGACATTGACCTTATCTATGCGAAAATACCATGACCTTGACCTTTGCCAAGACTCACCTTGACTTGTCCAGTTTGATTTCATTTCAACATCTTAATATTTCTATAAGATATTCTAATGACTAGCTCCGTAACAGACATAGTGGGAGCATCCTAAACGAGGTGTACTGCTGACTCTCAATGGTCGTCACATAAACATATTTTGCTTAAAGAAACACTATACTGCAGACTTTTGATTTTAATCATTAGAAATAACACAACTAATGTTTAATAAATAAAACTTACATCTCATTAGTGTTATGAAATTAATTACATGAAAATACATGAATTAATCACGACGAATGGAACGAATTGAAAGCCATGCCGATTTTTTTTGTAAAAGTTGAAATTTACCTATTTTTTCTCATAAAATATTCATTGAAATGAGAAAATGTACAGATTTGAGATCAGAAAGTCCTTTTTTTGTCATAATATTTATTACATTAAAAATATTTTGTTTTAAAATTCACTAAAATGCGATTGAAATGGTTTAAAATGATTTTTAAAGAAATTTGGCGGCCATTTTGGAGTTTTAGTCACGTGACCGGTTCCCGCGGTCGAAAATTTTGGATCCTAGGCAAAATGAATACATACATGTCTAATGATCATTCATGCCAATTTTCATACTTTAAGCCAGATTTTTTCAATTTGGCCAAAATTTGACGCTAAGCTACTACACTAATAGATATAACTACAATAAGTCAATCTGTTTAAGCTGTAAAGTTACAGGACTTGCTCACCAGAAATATAGAACACGCCCATCACGTGTAAACAGATTAAGGATATATTTACAAGCATTCGTATATAACAAGATGTTTTTCAAAATTAGCATGTCAACCACATCAACTTTATTTCAAAGTAACCATTTCATCAAAAGTATCATCTCTCAATATAGCCAATAATTATGATGCATCTACTTTGGAAATAACTTGTGAACAATATAACAACTTCAGTGTCAACAACTTCCTAATTTCAAATATATTTGAAAGTCAGAACTCATATTTTCATTTTGTATGAGTATTGATTTTTACTCTAAACCCCAAGATATACATTTAGTGAAAACTCGCCAAGCTTAATTGTCGTGTACTCGCTTGTTAAGTGTTTGTATATTCAGGTATAGTCATGTGAGCTTTATGTTAATTGAATGTCGTTTAACTTAGCGAGGAGGGTATTGGAGTCAGAGCAGGTAGCAGACGATAGAGTGATAATTGTTACTCTATAATCCAAGATATACATTTAGTGAAAACTCGCCAAGCTTAATTGTCGGGTAGTTGCTTGTTGATTGTTTGTATATTCAGGTATAGTCATCTGAGATTATTGTTAATTGAATGTCGTTTAACTTAACGAGGAGGGTATCGGAGTCAGAGCATGTAGCAGATGATAGATTGATGCAAATAGCATCGATTGCCCTTGAACAGGACGAAGGGGCCTACAATAGTAAATGGTAACATTTGAATTGGTAGATTTTACACAATAATGAATATGTCTATCAAGGTCAAAATGTTTTTGACGCTACATATTTACAAAATAAAATAATCCAAAGTAAACTTTCTTTCAGAAACATTGCAAATAAAAAGTCTCATTGAGAATATTTTTCTCAAAAATATGCAGCCATGAAATGAAAATTACTCAATACGTTTGCCCATGAAGCTGAACTTTAAAAAATACATCATCAATATGTTCACAAAGTAGTTATCACAACAATTGTAATACAGACAAACTGAAAGACAATGATATCTATTCAACTTGCACTCGCTGGTTACATAATAAAAATAGATGATAAAAATAGATTAAACGTTCACAAATAATTCACAATTTTTTCTGAACTAGCATGTCAACAACATCAAACTATACTTCAAAGTAAACACTTCATCAAAATTATAAACCCTCAAAATAGCCCTTTTTCATACGGGCTATACTTTGGAAATAACCTTTGAACAATATGACAGCTTCAGAGCCAATAATGTACACCAAATTCAATTATATTTGAAAGTCAGAATTTCAAATTTTCACTTTGTCTGAGCGTTAACTTCTCAAAGAAAAAAACATTGATTAAAACTCTCCAAGCTTGATTGTCAAGTAGTTACATTAAATTGTTTGTATATTCATGTATTATCATCTTATATATTGATTGAATGTCGTTAAACTTAACAAGACAGGTATTGGAGTCAGAGCAGGTAGCAGACTATAGATTGATGCTAAGAGCATTGATATCCCTTTGATGGGACAAAATGGCCTCAACATTATATTGTTGAATTTGAATTGGTAAATTTTACACATGAAGCAGTATGCCTTTCATAATCAAAATATCAGTGACACCATGATGTACATGGTAACATGATATAGTGTAATATACTATCAATGTGAATATGTCATCCAGACAAAGACAAGTACTACAGTATATCTTGCTGATCACTAATTTTAAACAACACAGAATCAATACCCTTACTATGATTAACAATAACATAAACAATAAGTTAATATTCAACTGAACCTAATTGCTTTCAAAGTCAACATTTCAATAGAATCATTATTTACGAAATTAGGATTTATCTCCTCATTTTTTGTGTGTGTGGCAAATAAAGGATTGTTGTACTATACATTCGATGAGCCTTTAATGGGTAAAGATATTTGATTCTCATTATTTAGTTTATTGCACTAACAATAACATAACAGGTGCAGTGACACACTGTGTTTATTAGGTAGTAAAGTGGTATGCATGCATGAAGACTTTACGAGCCTTTGGCTGAATCCTTGACATGTAGAATCTTGGCAATGTTTGATTGTCATTGCTTCTTTTTTCATTGTCAGTGAGGTCATGGGTTGCGCTTTTTTTGCAAATATGTTATAAATATATTATTTAAAAGTGTAAAGCTGCATGTAAAAACCTTTTACATTTAGGATAACTGATTGGAACATAAAATCTTGAAATTCTATTTCTTATGATTATATCTAAACAATCAACAATTACGGTTGATTAATTAATTAATAAATATGTTGTATTAAGTAGATGATTTGATTAAATGAAATCATCAATTCATTGATTCAACCTATTTCTCAAAATCATTAGATAAATCATGTTAACTATTTAATACTTGGTTTTTCTAACAATAGGTCTACATCAGGTAGAGAATGCACCAAATGACGAAAAACCTTTCATTCTTTCATTATTGTCTACTCTTATGCCTGGGTGAGGATCCGGTGGGGTATCCGGCGCCGTATCAACTTTACCATCTTAATTCATCTGTTACTACTTAGTTAGTTAATACTTAAAATAACAATGTACATTCTCCATATGTATCACCATTCACCAGTGGTCACTTACAAGAGGAAAGTCCTGGGAGAAGAAGTTACAACGCGTTTATGGGGATCTTGACCTTGCTGATATTCTCAACACCACAGACAAATCTTCAGCATGGGTTTTAAATAATATTCTAAGCAAGTTTCATACTATTGACAAACAACAGTGATAAAACAGCGTCCAGAAAACACCAAAACTAAGAACTTTTAAACTTTTTAAAACTGAATTATGCACTGAAAGCTACACCAAACTACCAAGATACCAACGATCAGTTTTAGCCTCTTTGAGATGTGGATCCCTAAAACTTGAGATTGAAACGGGCCGATACTCCTCCCCTCCTATCCCTGCTACACAAAGATTTTGTAAATATTGTACAGACCAAGTTGAAGATGAGACCCACTTCCTTTTAAACTGCCCTTTTTATAACGATATTCGTACTACCTATTTTAATAGATTGTCTTATAATTCATCTGTTGATATAACTATTTTAAATGATGAATGTAATGTATCACTTTTAGGAAGCATGTGCTTCAAAATGTTTATGCGTAGGAAATTATTTTATGCATAATTCTAAGTATTTATTTATATTTACAATTTATAATGTTTTTTTTGTTTTTTTAAACAAAAATAATTTTATGCTATTTAACATGTAATTTATGCAATTTATGTACATATTATTTTATTCTATCTCTATTACATAAATCAATTAATGTTTTTTTTGTTTTTTTTTAAATGGTTTTTGAGTCTCTCATAACCCTATTGGGTGGCATTTGTGCTTTTAATAACCTTTAAACTTCTGTATTTTAACCAATGTTGTACAAATGGTGAGACATAAATAAACTACATTGTATTGTATTGTATTGTATTGTATTGTATCTACGCTGCAATCACCGTCCACCTGTATCACTTTTTGTATCACTTTATGTAACCGCCGATAAGTTGCGTAACTTAAGGTTAATAAAGAATTGAATTGAATTGAAATTAACAATTTCTAATACCTACTATATATTTAACGTTTAAACACATTTAGACTAAAACAAGTTTTAAAGATCTATTGCAGTATAAGGTGTTTTATGTATCCGTCAAGAAACTAATGATGGACACCTCGCCGACAGGAAATTAAAAACTGCAACAACCGCTAACCTCGATCACTTTTCGATTTACTTTCAAAGATATTTCAACTAAATATGAACTGGGTGTGCTTTTTGTCAATTTGTCCAATAAACACCTTCAATTAGCTTTTTATTAAGACTGCGTAATTAACGGCTGTAAAAAACATACCTGAGATAGGGGCCATAAAACTCGCGCGGGTGTGACGTAATAAACAGACTATATAGAGTAGCGCATCATTAATTGAACTGAAATACCGCCTTAAATAATTGTTTATTTACAAGTGATGTTGATATCTTTATTACTTCAAACGCTTAATAGTGTTACATCGTCAAATGACTAATCCAACTGAGTGTTTAACATTTTCTGAAAATCGTTAATGAATGGGTTTATTTGGTGATCTCGTTAAGATAGATGTATAGAGCTCGTTGTAATCATTCTGTATATATGACGTCTCAAAAATGGCGTGTGACCAGTCATGCATTCACGGGTCTGTCGCGAGACAGATCTAGCTGCCCATCAAGTCGGCATTCAAAAACGGCTTTAGTTACTAAACTGAACATAATTGAGTATCAACCTTTGACACACTATAAAATATTTAATCAGACATACTTATATTCAAAAGAAAATAGCAACATAATATGTTTGTGGTTATATGATGTTTAACATTTAAACACATTTACATTCAAACAAGTTTTAAAGATCTATTGCAGTGTAAGGTGTTTATGTAAACGTCAATAAACTATTGATGGACACCTCACCGACAGGAAATTAAAAACTGCAATGAGATAATTTTTTTTTAATTATTTTATTATTGTGTCACGCAAATGTTGACATGTCGTATACATAAAAATTAGCACCATATACATAAAACAACATTTGCCCGGCATACAAGATGGTCGATCCCAATGAACAGTGCTAGGGTAGGCTTTTACGCTGAGAGTTGATCCAGGCGTTGAGCCATGAAGCATATCAAGCATGAGCTAATGGCATTGCCATTCAATACACAATCAACATCTTAATTAATGAGATATTCCAACAGGTGTATTCGTTAAGCTACCTACAAGTGAGGGGAATTTAACTTCTAGTAAGCTGTTTGGATTCCTCAAATCAGTGATTAGTTTTTCTTTTTCTTATGAAAATGAGAAAATATTTCACAAACTAAAGACAACAGTAAACATTTCCAGTATCTCATGATTAATTTTTCATCAAAAATTGTTTCAACGAAATCACCATTACAAATCTTCATTCAACAACACAATGGATTTTATAAGTCTATGTTTTACAAAAGGTCAACATTTGAAATTACCAAATTTTCCTTAAAAGTTAATATTCCATCTGAAAAATTAACACACATTAAATGCGTAATAAATACATCGAACTGATTATGTAACAGCATTGTCACTCAATAGACAATCAACACCTTGACTAATGAGTTATTTAGCAAGTGTATTCGTTAAGCTACAACCTAATGAGTGGAAATAATTTCCAACAAGCTGTATTCATTTTTCAACACTGTATTTATTATTCATATTAGTTAAAATAAGGAAATTATCAAATTATATCTTTTCTAAGTCATCATTTCACAAATTTCACAAAATATTTCTTTTTTTAAGTCAAAATGTCATCAAATTATTACTTTTCAAAGTAATTATTTCACCAAACTTATACGTTTTCAAAGTCTTCATATCATTCATTATTACTTTCCAAAGTCAACATTTAACAAAACGTATAAGTTCCCAAAGTCATCATTTCACTAATTATTCCTCTTCAAGTCATAATTTTACCAAATTATTCCTCTTCAAAGTCATCATTTAACCAAATTACTTCTTTTCAAAGTCAACATCTTATAAAATGTTCACGTTTCAAAGTAAACATCTAATAAAATAATCACTTTTCAAAGTCACTATTTCATCAAATCATTTCCTTTCAAAGTCATCATTTCACCAATAATTTCTTTTCAAATTCAACATTTCATCAAATTATTACTTTTCAAAGCATTTTTTCACTATTTCACCAACCTATTAGTTTCCAATGTCATCATTTCACTAATTATTTCATCAAATGATTCCTCTTCAAGTCATAATTTCACCAAATTATTCCTATTCAGAGTCATCATTTAAACAAATTATCTCTTTTCAAAGCCAACATTTCGAAGAATTATATTTCTCTTCAATCTTGTATTTCTTTTCAAAGTCAACATTTCATGAAATCATCACTTTTGAAAGTCAACATCTCATAAAATTTGTACTTTTCAAAGTTACCATTTGATGAAATTGTTGATATTAAAAGTAAAAATTTCATCAAATTATTTCTTTTTAAAGTCAACATTTTACCAATTATCACTTTTCAAAGTCAACACTTCACCAAACATATTAGTTTTCAAGTCATCATTTCACTAATTGTTTCTCTTCAAAGTCATCATTTCACCAAATTATTACTTTTGAAAGTAAACATTTCATGAACTCATTAATTTCCAAAGCCAACATTTCTTCAAATTAATACCTTTCAAAGTCAATATTTCAACTTAATTTCTTTTCAAAATCAACATTTCATCAAATTATTTCTTTCAAAGATATCATTTCAAAAATTATTTCTTTCCAAAGTCATCCTTTCACAAATCATTTCTATCCAAAGTCAACATTTCATCAAATATTTCTTTCAAAGTCAACATTTACCAATTTTTTTACTTTCAAAGTCTACATTACAGATTAAAGATGATATTTACAAATATTTACAAAAATTTACAAATATTTACAAAAATTTACAAATATTTACAAAAATTTACAAAAATTTACAAAGGATTAAAGAAGATATTTACAAAGAAATAAATATCTTGTAAAGATGATATTTACCAAAAAAATAAATATCTTGTAAAGGTAATAAATATCTTCATTTCACCCAGTGAATTAGTTGAAGTCATTGCTAGTCGCCTGACTCTGCAGCAACATTCGTAGATAAGCCTACAACATGTCTGTCTGTGCAATTGGTGAGTTGAGGTGATCTTGGGTTTAACGCCTTAGGTAATTTCACTCATGATAGTATTATTGAAGGGAAAAAGCGCGCGACACAACTGTGGGTATGCATTACGGTGAAACTTGCGAGCATCGGCTGGAACTAGCTAACCATGGGTGGTACTGCGCTGAAATTCAGTGTAGCATTCCGCCCAAACCTTACTGCCTGTAGAACAGTTGTCAAGCCCCTGGCGGGATTCGAACGCGGACATTTTTATCTGAATCCGAACGCACTAACAACTGCTGTATTTGTTGACACACTGTGCAAGTCAAATTCCCCACGGAAACGTCAGAAGCCACATATTGTGTTTACCCTCAAAGGGAAATCAAGGGATTCGTAGGTACATGTAGGCTTTCAGCTTTCCTAAACATACGCTTGAAAGCCGTCCTTGTTGTGCACAAGTAGATATGGTTATATTTTAGCTATAGTTTATACTCTTCGGACGCAATTGCGGTAGTTGAGACGCGGTGAAAACCCTACCGAAAGCGGGTTGTTTAATGCTATGGCACTATTGCAGATGGTACTGTTCATTGGACGTCGAAATAAATATTTACACGAAATACATTATACAAGAATTTTCCTAACATGTAAGCATAATCATTAGAGTTCATTAAATATTTAAGACCATGTATATTTCTGTTATTATTGAATAGAAGCGGTACATCAACACGAAGAGTTTGATACATTGGGCACTGATATACAATATGGATTTCATCTTCGGTTACATTACATAAAGAACATTTAGAATCAGAACTTTCATAATCATTAAAACCTTTTCTAATACATTGAATTCCAAGACGATTATAACAGCTTCTGAAAATAAGTAGTGCTTTCCTGTATTTTACATTTTTCAGTTCATAAATATACAATTCAGAAGTAAATAATGACTTTATGGTGGAATAGAATTGTAAAGACTTTTTATCTGTAAGTTCTGCGTGCCAGTCCTGTTTAGCACAATCAATTAGTCTTTCTTTAAACAATTTTAAAAGCGAATCTATATCCCCTACTCCCTGCTGTATCCAGACATGTCCAAACCCATAAGTGAATAAAAGTTGCATAATCTTTAAAGAAATTATAAATAGGAATGTTGTTTCTGCATTTGATAAAATATTTCCACTCAGTTGGTAAAATGTGAAGTAAATAGTTATAATCCAATATTGTACCTCTAATCTTGTATTTTGATTGTAATTTATCAAAGGGTATGAAACCTTGTTCATCACACAAGTCTTTTATAGTCAATATACCATTATTCGCCCAATTTCTGATAACGTGGTAGGGGTCTTTGAAATTATGGTTAAGCCATAGAGGCTCCGCAAGCAAGTCATCAATATTATCCCTTTCAGCATTAAGTGTTTTGCAGTATTTTGTCCACGCATCAATAGCATCCTTCCAAAAGGGGTTTTTAGTATGTAAGATTTTACCTATGTTTGCTCCATATTTTAAGATATCATCATAAGGTATACTACTAGGGTTGCAATCTGTTGATTTTTTACAATATAGTCTCAAGGTAGATAATCTTAAAGCTTCCATAAATGTTTTTAAATCAACCATACCCAATCCCCCCTCTGACTTTAGTCTTTTTAAAGTAGTTCTTTTTATCTTATCTTGTTTATCATTCCATATAAATTTGAAAAAGATTTGTTCAAGAGAATAAATAAAGTCGTTTTGGGGATTGGGGAGTGAGCTGAAAATGTGTACCAATTTGGAAAGGGCTAATGTTTTTATGACTGTGATTTTACCTATCAGTGTTAGGTTTCTTTTTCTCCATGTTGATAGTAGTCTGTTTATTTCTTCAAGCTTTTTCTTTGTATTAATTACCCATAAATCAGCAAGATTTGGAGTGAATTTTATTCCCAGTACTTCAAACTCCGAGAGAATCTATAGCGAATCTATATCCCCTACTCCCTGCTGTATCCAGACATGTCCAAACCCATAAGTGAATAAAAGTTGCATAATCTTTGACGCCCAGTTAGTTCGCTTCCTGTCACAGGTTTTCTTTAACATAAGATATGATTGGTGCGGGTACCTATATGATGGCATGATAATCAACCCGAACCAATATTTAATGCAATTAATATAAGAACTTACATACAAGGGATATCTCCCACATTCTCCATACAAAGCAACATTGGGGAACGATTTACTAACATTCAATACAAATTTACAAAATGATCGATGTACGATTTCAAGTTGATTCATTTTCTTATATCCCCATATTTCACTTCCATACATTAAAATTGGCACAATTTTCATATCAAATATTTTAAATGCATCCCGAATATTTACCTCATATTTACGAATAATACTTTTTATTGGGAATAAAGCTTTGTTGGCTTGTTGTGCTAAAATATTACATGCTCTCGTCCACACAAGTTTAGGGGTCATCATTATACCAAGATACTTGTATGCATTTACCACTTCAATTTCTGTTTCATTATATGTCCAGTTCTCAAATCTTGATAGCCTTCCCCCGCTTCGGAAAACTATTACTTTAGTTTTATCAGTATTGATCTCCATACCCCATTTCAAACAATACCTATGGAGAAAATCTAGTTGTTTTTGTAACTTAAGGGGTGTATCAGCAACTAAAACTAAATCATCAGCAAAAAGTAAAATAATAATAATAATAATAATAATAATACTTTATTGCCTTTTCAGGAATTTGTTTTACATCAACACAGAGCTTGAACAGGAGAACAATCATATGAAATATTTACGTACATGCATTTAACTCTTTTCACATTTATTTAATAGACATATTGTGTTAGGAACAAAAGATGTACGGGCTCTCTTAGTTTTCAAAACTGGAACTTTGTAGCGGCGGCCTGAAGGGAGAAGGTGATATTCTGAATGAAGGGAATGTGTCGGGTCAGATATGATTTTGACAGCTTGATTTACGATTTGCCGCTCATATATATCAGTTAAACACTCGAACTTGACACCGGCAATCTTACTCGCAACGTTCACAATTTTGTTAACTTTAGATTTAAGATGAACTGAGAGAGACCCGTACCAACAATGGAATGAACATGTTAATATGCTTTGAATAAAAGCTGTATAAAAGGTTGACATGACGGAGGGGTTAACATCGAAAGATCTGAGTTTTCGCATGAGATGAAGACGTTGTTGACATTTGTTAAACAAGGCATTAATGTTGGAATTCCAGTTCAGTTTAGAATCAATGTAGGTTCCCAAATATTTATATTCCGACACAGTCTCAACACATTCACCATTTATTATGACTGGAAGCATTTTAGATGGTCAATAACCAGTTCCTTCGTTTTTTTTACATTTAAATGTAGATGATTGTCTGCACACCAAGTTGTAAATTTTGTAATTTCATCTTTATACATATGTTCAGATATATCATTATTTAATTTTCCAACAATTGCGGCGTCATCCGCAAACTTGATCGTTGAGCAGGTAGAACTATAACTAACGCAATCGTTAGTGTAGAGGGTGAACAGGACGGGCGAGATGACACAACCTTGCGGCGCTCAGGTATTTATGGACATTGTGCTCGATACTGTCCCATTAACTTTGACAAATTGCCTTCTGTCCACAAGAAAATTTCCAATCCATTTGATGAGATTAGAATTCACGCCCATGTTCAACAGTTTCTCAATCATGATGTGAGGCTGTATAGTGTTGAACGCAGATGAAAAATCAACAAACAAGATCCTGATATAAGACTTCGGTGTCTCAAGATGGTTGTAGACATTATTGAGGAGTGACAATGTAGCATCAACAACTCCTCTCCTATATCTGTAGGCGAACTGAAGTGGGTCCATTATATCGGAAACTGCCTGTCGGAGATGTCTCAGCAAGATGCGTTCCATGGACTTCATTGCAATAGATGTTAGCGCAACTGGTCGGTAGTCATTTAATTCTTTAGGCTGCGTCTTCTTTGGAACAGGTATTATTTCTGAAGTTTTCCAAACGGAAGGAATGACATGCGTATCAACTGAGAGTTGGAACAATCTTGAAAACACCTTACACAGTTGAACTCTACACTCCTTTAGCACTATGCCGTCAAGGTTGTCTGGACCTTAAAGATAAGATATTATACATGTCTTCTGATATAAATATGCCATTATTAAAAGCTTCACTCATAGATTCTGACAGTTCCTTGATAAAAATGGAAAACAGCACTGGACTAAGTGCACACCCTTGTCTTACACCTGTAGAACAATTGAAATAGTCAGAAAGCTTCGAGCCTTCGATAACGACTGCAGATTTTACCTTGTTATACAAATCTTGTAAAACTTTGAATAAGTTGCCATGTATTCCATTATTTAAAAGAAGATAAAGCAGCTTTTTCCTATTAACCATGTCAAACGCCTTTTTGAAGTCAACAAATGCGCAATAAAATTTTCCTTGTTTTCTTGTTGTATACTTTTGAATGATAGATTGCAAAATAAAAATATTGTCAATTGTGGAATGGTGTTTCCTAAAACCCCCTTGATATTCACCAATAAGGCCAGTAAACAATATTCTAATTGCAGGGGATTTTAATGCCAGGACAGGTTTACTTGAAGATTTTATTGTACAAGATGATGATAAAAGTGATGCTTACATTAATATTCTAAATGACATGAATTACAATGCAGATATGTTCAGTGAATCAAGGAAGTCTAAAGACAAGGATGTGAATACTTTTGGTAAAGATTTGATTAATTTGTGCTGCACGTATGGAATACATATGTTGAATGGTCGTTTCCCTGGCGATGCCCATGGTAGTTTTACTTACTATTCTCATAATGGAGGTAGTCTAGTTGATTACATTTTGTGTTCTAGTCTGATGTTTGATTCAGTCGAAAGTTTTGAGGTTCACACACGTACAGAATCCGATCATTTCCCTTTGTCGTGCTGTATTAAGTGTACAGCTGATCAGGTGCATGCATATGACGAAGATGTCGTTAACCAAATTGAAAGATATAGATGGAAACCTTCAAATTCGAACTTGTATCTAGAGTGTCTCGATAAGAATACATCTCAATTAAGTATGAATGATTTTATTGATTCAGCAAATATTGACACGGCTTCAGCTGCAACTACACTTATTAACAGTGTACAAAATAGTGGTAAGGAAGCAGGCATGCTTTCAGGAAACAGTCAAATTAAAGAAAGATCACATATATGGCATGATGCAGAATGTAAAGAATTAAAGAAAATGAAGTACATATGTCTGGATAAATTCAGGATCACAGGAAACATCGAATATCTTTATGAATTTCGCCGTAATCGCAATAAATATAGACAACTCTGTCGAAAGAAAAGTGACTTACATTATGAGTCTGTGACTGTGGAATTACTTCAATCCTGTAAGGATGGTAACTATAAGAAATTTTGGTCTGGTGTTAAATCAATTTTGGGTAAATCTGTTACTAAGACCTCAGACATAAGCAACAGACAATGGGTTGAATATTTTCAAACTACTCTTAATATCAATGATGTAACTATAGATAAGAATTTTGCTTCTTTTGCTGAACAATATATATTACAAAATGAATATTTACTTTCTGATGATGATTCAAATAATATTTTGAATAAGGAGATAAGTTTAGACGAAATTTCAAATGCCCTTTCTGCTTTAAAACCTGGCAAAGCATGTGGTCCTGACGGACTTCCTCCCGAAATGTGGAAACACGGGGGTAACATTCTACTACCTTACCTACATGTACTTTTTAATTGTATTTTTGTCTCCGGTGATTTCCCATCTGATTGGTCACGAAGCATTATATTCCCTCTTCATAAGAAAGGGAGACTGAATGATGTGAATAACTATAGAGGCATTTCTCTCATGGACATTTGTGGGAAATTATTTACTTACATTTTGAATGAAAGACTAAAATCATTTGTAGAATTAAATAATTTGAATCCTGAGTGTCAAGCTGGTTTCCGCTCTGGTTATTCTACGGCTGATAATGTTTTTACCTTGCAGGCTTTGATTCAAAAATATTTATCTAAGTCAAAGGGTAGATTTTACTGTTTATTTGTGGACTTTCACAAAGCCTTTGATTGTGTAAATAGAGACCTTTTATGGTTTGTTCTTGCTAATAATGGCATACGTGGTAAAATGTTGTTTATCGTGCGTGATATGTACAAAAAATCAATATCTGCTGTAAAAATATCAAACTTTAGTGTAACAGATTATTTTAACTCCTTGAGTGGAGTTCGACAGGGATGTATACTAAGTCCTTTACTTTTTAGTATGTTTGTTAACCAACTTGAGGAGCATTTAATGATAGATAATGACAGAGGTATTTTTGTTGGACCAGACTTTTTAGAACTCTTTTTGTTACTTTATGCTGATGATCTCTGTTTGTTTTCTGATACTGTTGTAGGATTGCAAAAGAAAATAAATGTTTTGTCCCAATTTTGTACGAAATGGGGTTTGAGAGTAAATTTTTCCAAAACAAAGATACTTGTTTTTCGTAATGGAGGCATTGTAAAGAAGACAGAAAAATGGCTATTTGATAACGTCACAATAACAACTTCAACATATTATAGTTATTTGGGATTACTCTTTTCAAACAGACTTTCTTGGTCAAAAGCAGTCCAAACCCTTATTCACAAAGCTAATAAAGCTCTTATTCCAATCAAACAACTCAATTATAAATTAAAAAATCTTCCTCCAACAATTTTATTTCAAATGTTTGACACACAAATAATGCCTTTAATTCTTTATTGTTCAGAAATATGGGGTATTCATGAATGGAAAATGTTGGAAAGCTTTCATGTCAAGTTTTGTAAATATGTTCTTGGTGTAAATATGAACGCCACAAATGTTGCTGTGTTATCGGAATGTGGACGTCAAAATATATTTTGTAATACAGTTATAAGATGTGTAAAATTCTGGTGTAAATTATTGTGTATGAATGAAAATAGATACCCGAAACAATGTTACCTTATGTTGAAAAGACTTGACGAAAATGATCGTAAATCGTGGGTTACGAATATAAGAAACATAATATGTACATATGGTTTTAATTATGCATGGGATTTTCAAAATATTGTCAATATTGATATATTTATTAAACAATTCGCTCAGAGAGTTAAAGATTGTAATACTCAAAATATTCTCTCTCTTTTAAATGAACATTCAAATTTGGATTTCTACTCATCTGTGAAATCATCCTTTAAAATGGAATCATATTTGTTGGTAATTCGCAATAAAGATTTAAGAAGATTTTTAACACTTTTCAGAATAGGTGAATTGAATATAATGAAAAATAACGGGAGGAGAAATAATATTCCGAGAGAGTTTAGATTTTGTCCTTTCTGTAAAAATGTTTTAGAAGACGAATTACATTTTATGCTTTTGTGTCCTTTATATAAAGAAGTAAGAATGAAATATTTGCCTAGTATTCAATGTAAAAGTAATGCATCTCTAATTTCTCTAATGCAAAAAGAAAATGTAAATTGTCTATATTTGTATGCAAACTATATCAAAGAAGCTTTTATGTTACGCTCTTCGTTACTTTAGTTGTATACTTAAATTTCATTAACCTGTTAAATATAAGGATGTTTCATTTTCTTGCACCAAAACCGTAAATTATTATAATCTGTAATGTATAAAATGTACATGGGCCTGTGGCCTTTATACTGAATAAAGTTCTTCTTCAATAAGGCCAGTACTTTCAACATGATCATCGATTCTCTTATTAATAATTGTTGTGAAAAGTTTGCTCATGCTATTTAGTAATGAAATGCCCCTGCAATTGCTAGGTTCATTTGCATTACCTTTCTTATAGATTGGTATTATTAGTGCAGCACGCCAAGCTTCAGGGAATTGACCTTTAGAAAGTATATGGGAGAATAATATAGCAAGATATGGTGCAATGGTATCTTTGACAGTCTTGAAGAACTCAGATGGTATCCCATCATTACCAGGGGATTTATTAAGTTTCATTCTATCAATAGCTGCCTTTACCTCATCTGTGGTAATATCATAGGAAAAATCGTTATCCATACATTCATGACAGTCATGTTCATCAACGTACTTATTCACAAAATCATCAAAATCCTGGTCACCAACAGTATCAACGTGTGGGTTCAATAAATCATTAAAGTAAGTTTGCCATGTTTCTGCCGATATAGCACATTTCTTATCTGATTTTCTTGAATATCTTTTAATAATACTCCAGAATCCTTTTTGATCTTTTAACAGTGATGCTTCAGTAAGTGTCCTTGAAACACTTTCTCTAAAGACCCTTTGTTTAACTCTACAAATATTCTTAAATGTTTTTCTGCTCTGGTTAAATGCAGTGTAATTATCTTTAGTTGAGTATTTCCTGAAATAATCTAGCAATATGTACTTTTTCTTCTTTAAATGTTCACATTCTAAATCAAACCATTCAGGTTGTTTTCTTTTAGGTTTACTCTCTCTTTTAAGCATAGACCTTCCACTGTAGTGCAAGATATCTATCAGACAATCAACGGATGCGTCAATATCATCATTAATGATATATTCCATGAATGTGTTAAGGCAACTATTTACATAATCTGATCTAAATTCATTGATATATTCTTCCCTATTTTCTCCTCTCCATCTATATAATAATCTATTTGGACATTCTGACATAGAGGGTCGTGTATTCTCATATTGGTCAGTTAAAAGGTGAAGAGTTACCGCTAAAGGGAGGTGATCAGATTCAGAGCGGGATATTACTTTAAAGTCTGCCACAGTTGAGTATAAACAAGCTGACACACATATATAGTCCGGGGTACTGAAACCAATGGGACCTATGTATGTGAAATCACCAGATGATTGTGACCATCTTCCATTTAGAATATGTATATTGAATAACCTGCATAAGTCTAGGAACTGCTTCCCGTAATTATTAACAACAGTGTCCTTATTAGAATGATTATTAGAATGGTACACTAGAGTTACCTGCCCCTAGCATGATATCGAAAGCTTTTGCTGCACTCCTTGCGATTGGCTAGATGAGCTTGCGTCAGAACATGCGGGTAATTGGGGTGCCATCAGACTGTGATTGAGAGGAAAGCCGGGCAGGGAGACGTTCAAACCCCGCTAGAGACAATACTTTTATACTTTCTTTCCTCGAATCACAGTCGATTTTAATCAAACTGAGGGCAAATTGTCACATACAAGTAAAAACGAGAAGACAGTTCCTATCATGCTTGCAGACCTTATTAACTACTATGAATGTAGTCCAATTCCTTGATATATCTTTAAGGCTTTCGTCTTAATTTTCTAACATATTTTACCTAAATCTGATGTCGACTGAATTTAGTTATGGCAACATTTTACAAGACTTTGTTCGAATACCATCATACGTGATCCGAGGTGATCCGAGGTGACCGATACAAGACGTCCGATGCGTGAACTTCCAAATTTGCTGGATATGCTTTGTGAGAGTTAAACGATATATGGATTTTTTTTTCTGTGGTTTCTTTGGGAAACATGACTTTCAAAGTGACTCCAAAAAAATAATCCTCAGTGCATCTCGTAGAATGTGTATGATAACTACCTCATGAAAACAAAACAAACTAAGATCAACCATTATCCCTAGATCTACCCTTTTAATTGTAAAACCTTTTAATGAATTTAGTACTGGGGTTTCAATGGAAAGAATACTTACACAAAGACTTACTGTATACTCAACTATCATACAACTTTAACCAATAGTAATCCGTTTTACTATTTGGAATTCTTCACATGTTTAAAAATATGCCTCTTCCCTGTGGGGAATGCCGAGTGAGGAGAAAACATTCTTTTCAATAATGCCCCGGGTCATGTTTTATCTAACTTATAAACCGACAGAAACAATATGAAAAAATTGTACTAAATTATAAAGTAGTTGTCACAACAATGAAAAGACGTGTCATTATAAGTCAATCGAATGTGTTTTCGGTTTTGTAACGCATCACACGACCGCCACCGTATTATTCTTGGTATATGTCGCACGTGCAACCAGCATTTATCTGCAGTGGTACGTTCACTCACGTGACTTTCGACTCTAAATCCCTGGATTAGCATGCTTGTAGGCAACAACACTTGATGACTGAAATACGACCAATTTCATGTTTAACGTATCGTATACAGCCTACATCATAATCCAGACAAGATCAGATTATTAAGGGTTTAACGCAGCTTTCTAGAGTATTTCATTAAGATCACAGCTGCTAGTATTATTGCTAGGAGAAAAGATGCAAAACTTGTGAATCAAATATTGCGGTGAAACCTGCCAGTATCGGCTGGAACTAGCGAACCATTGGCGGTACTGCTCTGAAATTCAGTGTAGCATTGCATAAGAACCTTAGTACGTGTAGGACACTTATCTACTACAGACAAAGTTGCCGAGCCCATGGCATGATTCCGAAGCCGAACGCGCTAACCGCTGCGCTATCCCATCTTGAATAATTCGGAGACAGCTTCTTTAAAAATGACTGTTCACGTCATAACTACACATAGATTTTAAATAGACAAGATTAACAGGCATTGATTCAATACGTTAGTATAAACCTTCGATAGTTATTTCCTCAGTAATAAGTAATTCATGACTCAGGAATAGTGGGTAAGAGTTTTCAAATCGTCAATATCGAACCAAAACTGTCACATAACTTTATTTTGGATAGTGGAAGCCAGCTCTTATAATTTTGTCTTGCTTTGTTATCCATCGTCCGTGTCGACCTGCCCTGATCATTTCATTTCCGGAACCCCAAATCGTTCTCTTAATATGTTTTTAAAAACGTTACATTGTATAACCCAACTGAGATTGTGTCATTCTTATAATTAATTTTTTTGGGGTTTTAAGGTAAGTATTTTGACTTTAACTCTGTTCAGAGGTAGGCCTTATTGTTTATACTAGCGACCCTGAAAGTTATGCCAGCGGGAAATACTCATTTCACAAGCCAATCATCCATAGTCAGAGGGCAAAGTATGAAGATTCACATAAAATCCATTAGCGGACATTTTGTGTGAACAAATTTAATTCATTTTGTGTAAGAAAAAGAAATCACTTTACGTTATATATTTGAATTATTACTGCTCCATATAGTTTAAATACATTGTCTTTCAATTGGAACAATTAATTTACAGTTTCCTGACATCACCTTATATTTCCCAAAAAAAACGTGCTACTGCCCCTTTAACCTTTCGACTCTTTTTCTTCCTGGCCACTGTACACACACAACAATGTTAGAGATCTGAACTAGTTTTGACAACCATACTCACTCACATCGACTTCAAACAATACGAGACAAATATCATGGATAACAACTTCTTGCTTGCTTTCTGTGCCACTTTTTGTCACTTCTTTAGGTGAATGAGGAAACGTTGTGAAACAAATAACTAAAGAAGTTGTTATTCATAATATTTTACCTGTATTATCACATCAACTTCTAAATGTCTTTGAAGAATTTACTGTGTACAAACAATATAAACAGACATAGAAAACTGTTATCACTGTTCATTTTGAATTTATCAAAAGTTATTTGAAAGTAAATAAACATCTCATAGTTTTAAAAATTTATGTTCTTATTTCAAATTTATAATATATGCCTAAACTTGGTAGTTCATTCTGGATTTGCAAGATTTTATTTTAGAATGTTTTTCCATTTGTAACAAATAAAAGTATTTTAAGATCTCAATAATAACCTAAATATGTGCTTTTCCCCCGTTTTATTCATTCTCTCCCCACAGAGGCAGCTCAGTCATACCCGAGTAAGCTCCCGAGTTAGCTCGGGTATGACTGAGCTGCCTCTGGGGGGAGAGAATGCGTTTTATTGTATGCAATTTTAAGTCGATGGGTCACAAGGAACGCTCCTGGAGATAAGGGTTAACTTCTCCAGGAGAGTTGTGTAAATCTTGCAAATAAACATTCAAAAATAGGTCACATAGTTTCATAACACAAGCGTCCTTTAAATATGTATCTGACATACAACTATGTTGTAAATTGCATGTTTTTACAGTATATGTATGTATGTACTTAGACAAACCGCACATAGAGTTACAAAGAAGGAAAGAAGGAAGGAAGGACGGAAGGAAGGGTTTAACTTAACTTGTATTCGATACTCCACAAGTAAGCTATGTTAATAATCATGTTATTAATGACTTGACTTGATGGTCTTGAGTTGAAGTTGATAATTTGTTAGTGATATATTGTGGGATGTGGGATGTCATATTTATTAATTAAACTAAATAACAAAGAAACGTTACCCGAAACTTATATGTAATATTTTCAAAGGAAACACGTATCAATTATTTTACTACAACTATAGTGAGGATTAAGAGTTACATATCTTTTCCATTTTTGGGGCACTGTTTTGAAACATGAAATTGATACATTATAATATCGCGAAGTACTTGCATCATTTTGATGTGTCCAATTACCCACTGAGTCAGTGTAAGTTATCAATCTTTTATCAATCAGGAAGATATCAGTAACATAATAAATAATACTTAATTGTCAAGGCGTGGGCTTTCAGTGTTAACGCTTTTTCTCTACGAAAACTAACGAGCACCTTAGTGCAAGGAATTACTGACATCAGGCCACAGACCATATTCATTTCACAGTACGTAGTTTTACCATCATTGCTTTTCTAATGCAATCTTTTCCCTATATGTCGTTGCGCCTTCAGCTTTTGCACATTGACTTACCTGCCACTTTTCAGTCAAAAATGAGCACACCTTTTGTGGCATCGAAGGGCGGTAGAGAGTGTCAACATATATAACCCCTTCGTCAAGGCCGTTCAGTCTGACCCGACCTTCAACTTGGGGTCACTTAACTTGCTCACGCCAACACTTTAACAGTAATTCCAACACCCAGAAACATTTACTCACATAATAGAGAGGCAGACCTTTCATTTGCACAATCATACGTCACAAAAACGTGTTTAAAAGTATTTTTCAAATCATCCATTAGCGGTTACTTTGTCTTTGAATTGCTTCCGGTTGGTAAGTTAGTCAATGGAATTGTGGGCTATGTTCTGTGAGAGCAACCATATTTTCGAAATTCAATAAAACTTGACAGGTAGTAAGTACATCCAATTACCAATAAATGCACAGACACTCAAGGCTCAGGTGCAAACACAAGTATCCTGACAGAGTTTATTAAACAAATAACTCACAGGCAGATTACCGTTATTGCTCACATTTAGTTGATTCTTATTATAAACTCCCAGACAAAGGAAAGATTTAAATTTCATTTTGTCATGAAAACATTACAAGGCTGCTACGGGTTGGATTTTAAGCAGTAAATAATATACTCTTCCAAAAAAGAAACGCATATGTAATTTATTAAAGAATTTCATACTTCACTTTAAACTCCACAAATGTCACAAAATGGCAATGGTATCAAAGCGAAAATGTACATGTTTATAGATATAGAATAAGTCAAGAGGAGAACACTAGTTTAAGGTATATTTCCGTATTCTGTTAACAACATGAAGTCAGTGTTTTGAATTCCTGCCATTTACAAGAATTCTTCCTTGACATCCCTTTGAAAAAATGAACTGACAAACCGATGGATTCCCTATAATGCAATTCTTTCCCAATCTTTCTGCAATGCAATGGCCAGTCGTTTGTGTGTCTCGGGTGTATTATGACGTTGACGTACACGTTTATTTAATTCCTACGGTTGATGTTTGATTTGACTTGAAATGTAGTGTTTGAGAAGTAATAAACAACTTCTTTACTTTAAAAGGGCAGGTTTATGAACCATCTGACGTTCTGTTATCAAACTCAAAACACTCACTTTGTCGCAAAATAATCTGATGCAAGTGAAGTTCATGGGCGTTATCGAAATTGTGATTAGCTTCTCAAATTCTTCAGATCCACCAATTAACCACATTTTTGTGTGCTAATTATTGTATCCCACACCATCACACTGTCTCAACTGAACCTGTTGACTTGTGGCATAAACTATGGGCAAAATTTTCCTTTTTCCAAATGTAAACAATCCAAAGTCACGTTATTTTCTAATTGTTGTCATTGACAAATTTGTGCGTTTTTAGTAAACCAAAGACTCCTAAATATCTTGATTATAAAATGCCACTTAATAAGATTGAGTTCCTTGATCCCTTCATGGTCGAATATCCACTTCATGGAAACGCTTTTGTACAGTTTGGTAGACTTTTAAACGCAAATCACTTATGTTGTGAATAATCTGTATCACTTTCAAATTTCAAATTAGGTATACTTGTACACATATCAACCTTTTCAGGCAGTCCAGTAACTAGTAGTACGTTGTGGTCCAGTAAAGTGTGTTTACTAGACTGACAAAGTTTACCAGGAGGTGAGACGCCATGTCTTGTTCGAGTTTATGGGAAGTTTCTTTATGACAACTCACATTCCTCTCAGTTGAAAAGAACATACTTCGATAGAAGAGTATTGAAATTTAGCCCAGGCCTACTTTCCTCTTCTTATAAGCTATTAAAGTGGTGAAAATTTCATAACATTTGTGGTTGTAAAGATGTCTTTCGTTACACTGTTTCAGAAAAAGTCTTAATTCAGCCAACAATTTGCAGTCCTTAGAAGACCAGCTGATTGAGGCTCTGAAACTCGACAATGGTGTTCAAACAACTCATCGTCGATGACACCTTCGATGATGCAAATGGAGATTCAGATGGCCTTGAACTTAACAAGAAAATTTCACATGATCACACCATGCTACATTGCATTGTTAACGCCATGGCGGAATCACCAAGGCACATGAAGTACTACCTGCAGATAGTGGACAAGATAAGAGCCCGGTCTTCACAGTGGTATCTGAAATATAAACCTGATAAACCTGGTAACAGCAGTAGCGATGCTGACAATGGTGATGGAAATGCTGACAATGGTGATGGATATGCTGACAATGGTGATGGAAATGCTGACAATGGTGATGGAAATGCTGACAATGGTGATGGAAATGCTGACAATGGTGATGGAAATGCTGACAATGGTGATGGAAATGCTGACAATGGGAAGGAAATGCTGACAATGGTGATGGAAATGCTGACAATGGTGATGGAAATGCTGACAATGGTGATCGAAATGCTGACATTGGTGATCGAAATGCTGACAATGGTGATGGAAATGCTGACAATGGTGATCGACGAAATGCTGACAATGGTGATGGAAATGCTGACAATGGTGATCGAAATGCTGACAATGTTGATCGAAATGCTGACAATGGTGATCGAAATGCTGACATTGGTGAACGAAATGCTGACAATGGTGATGGAAATGCTGACAATGGTGATCGAAATGCTGACAATGGTGATCGAAATGCTGACAATGGTGATGGAAATGCTGACAATGGTGATCGAAATGCTGACAATGGTGATCGAAATGCTGACAATGGTGATCGACGAAATGCTGACAATGGTGATCGAAATGCTGACATTGGTGATGGAAATGCTGACAATGTTGATCGAAATGCTGACAATGTTGATCGAAATGCTGACAATGAGGGGCAAAATGATGACATTGAAAGGCAAAATGATCGCATTGAGATGCAAAATGATAACAATTATACAAAGAGAGTGCGTTACAGTGCTATGTTTCATCTCTTGTTTAAATCACACGACATGAAAGGGAAAAACAGTGTGGGATTTAGCCCTTGAGAGAAATGTCACTGAAATGGTAGGGAAAATAATGAATATGAAAAAAGTAACATGGGGCAATGGTAATGTCTTTAATGTCTCAATGCTTATCGACATGGATACCTCAAAGAAAAAATGTGTTCTTACGTGCTTTGAGTTATTTTTGCAACAAAGATGTTTGTGAGGAAAACCTGATTGCACTGTTAAAGCAAACAAAGAACACAGTGAAATTTGACGAACTGATGAGAGTGAAGCCCATAAAGAAGTTGACAGATCATTTCTGCTCCATCAGCACAAAGATGTACTTTGTATATGTCTTCCTTCACATTGTGTACATGTCCCTTATCAGCTACCTGGGTTGCGAGCTCACTGCCGCAAGGAATTCGGAACTCACCGAAACTACCAAATGGTTGATGTACAGCATTGGGCCTTTAGAACCGGTCGTTATCTCCTGTTAAAGACAAGTCCAAGCGTGCAAGTTAAGTTTTACAGGATTGAAATGTTAGTTTTGCACACTTAGACTTGTCTTTTCAAGAATTGCATGGTTGAGAACGACATGTTACATCTTGCGAGTTACAAGTGTACATGAATTCATTTTTGGCACACATCACCTTCCATAGGGCTGAGAGTAGTTGTCATAATCTTCTGGCTGAACAGGATGAAGACCCTGCTGAGTCAAAATAACTTGGTCATTAGATCTAACTTATCATCGAGGAATACAATTACCAAGTCAGGAAACTACTATCATTATATACATGTAATCTTATGATAGTAATACAAGGGTGCAATACGGAATACGTCTTCAAATTCCGTATTGCACTCCAGAATCCATATTGCACGCCTGCCGGTTCTACTTTTTTTCAGCTTCGGCAATACTCGGAATTTTCCGTGCGTAACAATCATTTTCCTAATTAGAACACCGGATTTGACGTATCTCAATGCATTGGTAACAAACCTCCTTTTTAATATGATATTGAAGAATGATATAGTGAGAAACTAGTGTTATCGTCAGTAAAGAAACTGCAAAACACTATAAAAAAGGAAATCCTAAACAAAACTCCGAGAACATCGCCAGCGAAGGTGTCTTCGAACTCGTTGTTCCTCCGCGTCCATGACATCTACTCGTTCAATACAAACGACCCAAATGCACATGTATGACGTTCTGTATATTTATTATACCTCTATTAAATTTGTAAGAATATCATTAGTCAGTTGACATCACGTGATTGAAAAATATATCTGAACACTGACCCCGGTTATCAGTGAGGAGGTCAGTTTTGTGACAGAAATTTGTGACACTGACCTGAGATATTGACTCGTCACGTGATTGCATCTGTCACATAACACTTCGTTTTGACGTTACACATACAACTCATGCTAATAAAATAATCTTATCTTATCTTAAAAAATCTAAGAAAAAAGAATTTTGGTATAATAAAACACTTAACTACTCTTGGTGAGGTCATTATGAAAAATACAAGGTCAGACCGCCTCGGGAGTCAGGTCTCGAGTCCTTGTATTTCACATAATGACCTCACCATGAGTTATTAAGTGTATATCAATTATGCTTCCTTGCTTATTGGCTGCATCATCATCATATTTATTTCCTCCTTGGTAGGAGATTACATGTTGATTGCATCAAGGAACAGTAAGGGAATATACGAAAAGAGTGAGAAGTGTTGATTTACTGAACGTTTGGGATTAAAATCTAGAGATTGAGCATGATCAAATTGTAAGTCCATTTTGTCTCTCTATTTTGATGATATTAGCTGATTTAATTAATAGTTTGATACATTCACCCAATCAAGCACTAGGAACCCCGGGTTCATGCTCGAGCTACACTAAAATATGTTACACCAGCAACCCACAGAGATGTTCGACATGTTTGTGTCAGTTCGTGACTCGATGGAGAGTTCACGGTAAGAAATCCTGACATTGAATCCTGGAACATCCCCAAGTTCTTTTGTTTTTTAAAGGGGCAGGAGCACGTTTTTTTGATATTTTTATATTGTAAATGTTTCACTGATAGATGTAAGTCAATGGTAAATGTATTATTTTGACATTGTCAAAATCTCATTACACAAGTCAATCATCCATAGTCAAAGGACAAAGTATGAAGATTCACATAAAATTCATTGGCGGCCATTTTTTGTGAACACCTTTAATTCATTTTGTGTAAGATAAAAGCATCGCATGGCTTAACTTTACTCATATTTGAACTACTACTGCTCCATTTAGTTTAAACAAATTGTCTTTCAATTGAAACCATTAATTTTCATTTTCCTGACATCACCCTATATTCCCCCTAAAAACGTGCTACTGTCCCTTTAATAATCAACACCATTTTCACACCATGTCACAAAATGGTTGACATTATCTCTGTAGGAAAGTTGATCATCTTGAATGAGTCCAACTAATGAAGATACTCTCATAATTCATGTTCAATCATGTAAAAAAATGCGTGATCGCATCATTTTTATCTGTATGTAAAGAACAGATTGAACTATTATAACTATGTATTTAGAAACAAAATACACAAGAAAAGGACACAGAGTCGATAGAAGTTCACTGGAATAAATAGAGGAGTTTGATGCAAAGACACCATTGATATGTATATGTATATTCATGAATAGTTTTACCAAATTCCGTTAGCAAGAATCAGCTTCAAGCAGTAATAGCTTAGCTTCTCTGGGTATTGAGAAGTTCTTTCTTGTCTCTAAGCTACAGGGACTTGGGTATTTGGGTTAAACTTTCAGCACATATCATCCGTATCATAACTTTGAGGTTTGAGTGTGTAAATCGCTGATTATATTTCATATTGTTACACCCTATACTTTGTTGGTCTGACAGTTTATCTTTATGTATCTATATATTGTAACAAGTTGAATTTATCTCTCTTGTAATAGACCATCATGCATCTTATTAAATCATTTTAAAGAGACACTCCGCCCGTTAACAATCCGTTATAAAAATCACCAAAAATTCAACAAACGTACGAAAAGCATATACAATTTTTTTGAAATTTCCCGATCTTGATTTTTGATGATACAGGCCGAAATCTGGAAACGAATTGACATATCTAAAAATAGATCGACTCGAGAGGATACTGAGACAATGCATTATGGGATCGTGGTGTGTTTATACGAAGGCTTTAATGCCGCTAACAGTCAATCAGACTCTCGATTGTGAGAAGATGCCGGAACAGAGAAAATTGAACTACACAAACAGATTATTCATTTGATATAAAATCCAAGTTATCATGTATCATCGTAGCAAAACCATAAAGTTTTACTGCCTCAGTTATATATCGTAATGACTTACAAATGAATATGTTGGTCTAAGTTTTAATACCCGAAACATCAAAATTATGGTGTTCATTTCCTCAACGAATCAATTCAAAACAAGGAAAGAAAACCTTCTCCTCTGATATACTAATTATTCTACGCGATGGAAGGATAAATTTATGTCCGTGTTATAGTTTAATGTTCATACAGTTGAGTATCTTAAGTTTGTTCTATTGCCTTCGAATTCTAGTGCAAATATCATGTTATTTGTACCATCTTTGAGAATCATATCATTGTAAAAACGAAACCGATAATGATGAAATTTCACTGCATAAGTTAAGATTCAGTTTGCGTTGACTTATTCAAGGTTTGCTTGCTTTTTTCTTAAAAAATAAAACAAATTGTTAATGTGCTTTCTCTTGTCTTTTTACCTAAAGATCAAAGGTTTTAATAGCGAAAAGGTTTCGAAAACTAAACTAAAAGAAACAGTAAATTGTCCCGATAGTGGTTTAGTATAACAAGTTAATTATCATTGTAGATAGATAGATTAGATGTTGTAGATTATATCATTGTTAAACAATAACAAGAAGCTTCAACTGATTTAATGTTTTGAATTAATCAAGTGGCTGGTGATTTTTCTTTCCCTAAGGAATGTTCTTTGTTTATAAAGCTAAAAATCTCTGCTGTTTACCGATCAATTCGAAGGGTTGGCTTTATCGAGGGTTGTTATTAGTAACTTTAATTTGCAGATCACAAGGCAGTCATGATTTGTTAACGATGTGTGTGATCTTTTTTTATTTGAAATTTTTACGATATAAAAGTAGGAAGCAGATAAGAGTTCAGTTTTAAGATTCTTAGGAATACAATCCTAATGAATTAAAAACCATCGATTATCTATAGTGCAGTAATTTAGATGATATAATGTCAGTATATGCGTTTAAATCGGTGTCATTTTATGGAATTCCATCAAAAAATTAAAGTTCATGTTTTAATTGGTAATGAAAAATTTGATGGCGGCACCGACTCATGTGTTGTTTACGCAAACGTAACTTTTGGAAAACCCAGCTGCTAAATATAGGATTTTGCGTAGCGCGCGTTCCTTGACAAAACATTGCCTTTTTGCACTAAATAGAGCTATTTCCCATATTACCAAAACATATTTGATAGTATAAGCGTATAGAGGAAGATTTTTCTGTATACTGATGGTAATTTGTAACGTTGGGAGGAAAATTTCTCACGTACGAACACTAACTCGCAGAGTGTCACTTTAATCCTTGTCCATTTCCTAAGATTGGGCAAAAGGAATGTTGATTTTCGCCGTTCCCAGGAATGGGGCAGGGTGTTTGCCCAAACACGGGGAATGTACAATTCTGAGAATTGGGTACAACAAATACGCTCTAAACCTTAAAAGACACTCTATAAGTGTCACCCTGGAGCCCTGTAGTGCAATAATAAGGCACACTTCAACATCTACTCAATAAGATTTATAGCTATCGAGGTAGTAGTAGGTATGTATCTACCTAGAAACCTGCACACAGACCGTCACATACACCCGAGGGACAAGGTTTGAAGTTACTGATGTTACTAGAATCGTAATTACAATATGAGCAGGTATGAGCTTTCAATTGTTTTAATTATGTTGAACTAAAATACCTCACACTTAGAAACAGTATTTATCAAGAGAGCTTAAATTAATTTTCTTAAGAACTCACCATATATATATTATCTTTTGCCTCATAAAAAAGCTGACATTGTCTGTAAATGAAACATATATAGCAATGAAAGTTATAAAAACATTCTTTTGAGAGCGTCCTCAAACGAAATGTCTTACCAGAGGAAATTGCATAAAGAGGAGAATGTCAGATGGTGAATATGTCCATTGTTGTTTCAGAACAAGTCTTCGTTCTACCAACAATTTGCAGTCCTTAGGAGAAAAGCTGATTGAGGATCTTAAACTTGATAACGGTGTCCAAAACGTCTTCAAAAAGCTCATTTACGAAGATGAGGATGGCGATCCAGAGGGTCTAGAACTAGACATGAAAACATCAGACGATGACACTATCCTCCATCGCATAGTTCAAGCGTCAGTGGACTCGCCAAGCTACATGAAGTACTACCATCAGGTTGTTGACAAGATTTGCTCAAGGTCTCCTCAATGGTATCTGAAATATAAACCAGGTGGCTGTGGTAATACTGAGGGCAAAGGTGTGAGGAAAGATGGCAATGGTGGGCACACTGATGGCAATGACGGGGAAAATGTTGACTGCGGTGTGCAAAGTGATAGCAATGGTGCGCAAGATGAAGGTAATGGGGCTCAAAATGAAGGAAATGGGGCTCAAAATGAAGGAAATGGGGCTCAAAATGACTCCTGCATGGTACTTGTTTGACGATTGTGGTGATGATAATGATGATGATAGCAGTGATAATGGCGATGGTAATGGCAATAATGAGAATGATGATGATGACGAGAATAATGGTGATGACGACAAAGAGGACGATGATGATATTGATGAGTACTTCATAAAGAGTAACGTTGTCTGGGAAACGCTGTGGTTAATCATTATGTTGGTGCATAATGTTTTGATGATCGTGGTTATTGCAACAGTAGAAAGTGAAATAACCGCTACGAAAAGAAACATCCTGTCTGTCTGCTTGCTGTTTGGTTGGATCCTCACGATTGCTTTAGCTAACGGAATAAGGCAAATTAATTTCTTCTTCAGGTTAGTCTTAAAAGTGATTGGCATTGATGTGCCCAAAATTCTTCTGGTTTACATCATATTTTTATTTGGCTTTTCCTTTTCAATCCATGTTCAGTTTATTTCGTCGGC